>JAOPUL010000001.1:137592323-137605565 GCA_027564515.1 Octopus rubescens | reverse complement strand
GCATTTACTGTCTTTATTGGATAATGAAACATTTGTAATGGAGAATAAATAATACCAAATACCATCCATTTTCATCTGCTATTTTGTGTGCGTGTGTGTGTGTGAGTGAGAGTGAGAGTGAGAGTGAGAGTGAGAGTGAGAGTGAGAGAGAGAGTAGTATTTGAGAGAGTAGCATTAATTACGATATATTGTAAAAAAGTATAGTGAGAAAATATTGTCTATACATGGTTAATTTTCTTAATTGAGTGTGATCTTGCATTGTAGTGAAACAATTAGATCCAGCTGATGTGCAAAGTCTAAACAGAAACGGAGTGAACACACTCCACTGGATGTGTAACGTTAGTGTGCAGGAACAGTACAAAAATGAGTTGAGAGAAATAAATGGATATAAGAGAAATCAGCTGCAGTGTGAAAGAGAGAAAACTGAGCTGGTATGGATATGTAATAGATATGAAGGAGGACAGTTGGATGAAGAGATGTCAAATGATCCAAGTAGAAGAAGTCTGTATAGGAGTAAGGCTGAGGAAGATGTATGAAGAAGTGGTGAAGGCTAAATTTCATGAAAGAGAAGATAAGGATATGTAACATGCAGTGAGGTGCAGTGCTGGAGAACACTTGTCCAACTGATAAATGCATGGGGGAAAAAATGGTTGTATGATAATAATGATCAATAAATCACAACCAAATCTTAAAAGGAAAATTACAAAAAAAAGAAAACAAAATACAATGCTTAACCAGTTGCCAGGATTTAAGCAGACATATGAGCAAAGCAGTTCTAGCCACTGGCCATCCCATCTTTCCTCCAGGAATAATATATCTAGGACCACATCATCTATTGTGCACTTTATATAAAAATGGTAAGGTATGATATAAGGAATATTTGGCTGCCATTTCTAGCAGGTCAAGCAACAATGTAGAACAGTGGTTCTCAACCATTTTTTGCCTATGGACCCCTTCGATTCCTATTTTACTCAGATGGACCCTCATAGCCATTTGATGTTTAAAAATCCCATTAAATTTTTATAATTAAATATTATTAGGAATTGTATGAAAAAAAATTGTTAAAACATTGTGTATTGTAGAAGTATAACATTTATCGCACACAACTTTTAACAACAAAATCTTATATGGACCCCCAAGGATCATGTGGACCCTGCTTGAGAACCACTGGTGTAGAGGCTGCCTCATTGGTTCAACAATAAGCTAAGAGGTTAAATGACTGATGATGCAGTTATAAATTCAAACTCCATCAACTATTATGATTGTACCTTTAACCAGACCCATAACATCCTACAGATTCTACTATTACTTATCAGATGAGTTGGTAGCAGTAGACATGGAATGCAGAAATAAAGTAATCACATCAACAATACGAAAATGATTAAATTTGCAAAATAAACCATCCCACCCATGTTTGCATGACAAAGTCAAAGTTGAATAGTAAAACAGTATCTTTTATCTTATATTTGTTTCAGTCATTAGTCTGTGGTGATACAAGGAAGAATATTTAGTCGAATGAATTGACCCCAGCATTGGCTCGATATGCTTCACCAGGACTTGAAAATCGCTGGTGTACACCTCGATCAGGCACATGACCGAAGGAAATGGAGAGACAAATTAACATCGGCGGACCCTGCGATATGATGCTAAGTTAAGGGGACGTAGACACACCAATACCAGTTGACAAGTGGTCGTGGGGGACAAACAGACACAAAGACACACGCATATATATACAATGGACTTCTTTCAGTTTTCAAATCCACCCACAAGCCTTTGGTCGGCCTGAGGTTATAGTAGAAGACACTTACCCAAGGTGCCACGCAGTGGGACTGAACCCAGAACCATGTGATTGGGAAGCAAGCTTCATACCACACAGCCACGCCTGCACCTATGTATTTAAATTAAAAAAAAAAATAAAATAATTCCATAGAAATATTTACTATAGTCTGTAAATACAGGAAATAAGCCATTTCCAAAGATTGATCATCTTATTCATCATTGAACATCTGCTTTCCATGCTAGCATGGGCTGGACAGGTTATCACAGTTTGAAACAATTCATAATTTGGAGTTACTGACCTAGACAGGTCAAAAGATTATGCTGTGTTTGTGTGTTAAATTGTTGGCAAAGTTTCTATAGCTGAATGCCCTTTCCCTCACCAACCCCATTACAAAGTATATTGGGTGCATTTTATCAAAGCACCAGTACTATAGCAGTTATGTCCTTGACAAGACTAAAGGGTCCTCTTGATTTTATATTTTCTCTGCTTGTTTACTGCCATTTTACAGAGTGTACGGGATGCATTTTATCATGGTACCAGCGAAAGTGAAGTTGCCTTGTACCCTTTAAGATTCAATGAATCAAACTTCAGTTAAAATTTAGAAATAAACTAGTTTTTCTCCTGTGCTAGCCAGAGAGGGTTAAAATAACGTTAGTCATAGAGCTAAAGTCTTTTCTCCATTGTATAATTAATTTTAATTAGCTTTTAATGTTACCTGCATTAAATAAATATGTTAAATAGTCCCATATGTTGGACTAGTCTTTTATTTTACACTATAAAATCCACTGCTTCAACACCAAAACTAGGTTACACTATCATTAACCTGAAAGGTCAGACTGATAATAATGTCAAAGTCCTTTCTATATATATTATTTCATAGTGGCAACTGTAATTGTATGTTTTCTCAATCAATATTTATGAAAGTGAAAAAAATAAAAAATAAAAAGGAAAAAAATTAACAAGTGGAATTCAAAATAAGATCACTTGATAGAAAATTCATAGGCTTAAATATAAAGCTTAGAATGTCAGAAAAATGCCCTGCATTATTTGTTCTGGTTCAAATTCTGCTGGGGTTCACTTTGCCTTTCATTCTTTCGGGGTCAATAAAATAAGTAACAGTTGAGCACTGCTTGGGGGGGGGGGGGGGTCGATGTAATTGACTGGCCTTATGCCAAAATTTGAAACAGATACTCATTCTGGTTCAAATTCTGAAGGTCAACTTTGCCCTTCATCCTTTCGGGGTTGATAAAATATAAAATAAGTACTAGTTGAGGACTGAGGTGATGTAATCAACTTACCCCAATCCCCGAAATTGCTGGCCTTGTGCCAAAATTTGAAACCAATATTTGTTCTGGTTCTTTAAGTTCTGAGTTCAAAACCTACAGAGGATGACTTTGGTCTTAATCTTTCCAGAGTCAGTAATATAAAGTATCAATCAAGTATTGAGGTTGATGGCATTGACTAACCCACTTCAAAATTACTGGTCTTGAACCCTTGCAACGGATTGGTGACCTGTTCAGGGGAATGCCGTGATCTCAGTTACTTATATGCCACGGAAACAGAGTAACCAGCTCTATGACTCCAGGAAAAGAATAAAATATTGGGGCACAAGGCCAGCAATTTTGAGGGGAGAGAGAATTCAATTAACTTTGACCCCCAGCGTTGAACTGGTGTTTATTTTATTGGCCTCGGAAGGATGAAAGACAAAGCCAAACCTGGTGGTATTTGAAGTACCAAACTAATAAATGTAATCAGTAACTGTTTTACTCGTCTTCCTGACCATCTAGACCAGTGGTTATCAACCATTTTTTACCTATTGATTACTATTTTATTCCAGTGGACCCCCACTTAGCCATTCAATGTTTAAAAACCAGTTTTATAGATACTTCTTTCAAAATTCCTCTTTTGTTATTCACATATTCACTTGCGTATGTTGAACAATACAAAACGTTTGAGAAAGAAATTTAGCTGTTTCTTGTGATAAATACATCTAAATCTAAACTTTTATGGACCCTTAATATACTACCTTGGGTTCCCAATTTATTATTTTGGTTGCGTGGATCCCCCTTCCCCCTCCAACGTTGGGAACCACTGATCTAGAACAAAAAAAAAATTTCTTCTTTAATAAGGAACAACATCATTTGTTGCACACTGACATTATTTCATAAGCAAAAAACAAGTATACATCATAATGGTGAGCACCATTCAACTAAAGAGCAGAAAAATTCATATATGAGTTTTGCTGCAGTGTGTCTCTAGGCAAACTGCTGAACTAATCCAATCTTAGCTTACTGGCACAGCTTATTGGCACTAACTTCATCCTTTAATTGTTGTGTAGCGCATTAGATAATATTTCTGAATTATTCAAATGATGCCATGACCAATTAGCTTTATTTGTGCTTCATGTAGAGACAAAATAGCTGTCGAGACAATACAGGAATGCTGCTTACTAAGTTGTCTGACTATATTCCACGATAAGTATTTCATTAACCATCATCATTTATGTTCTATGCTGGCATGGGCAGGACAAGTTGACAAAATCTGATGAGCCACAAAGTTGCAACAGGCCCTAATGTCAGCTTTGGTATGGTTTCTATGGATGGACACCCTTCCTTGTACCAACCACTTTACAGTGTGTACTGGGTGCTTTTTTTTTATGTGACACTGCCACTAGTGAAGTTGCCAAGTAATTTGAAAGACAAAGAAAAGAAAAAGAAGACCCCTCAACTGAGTGAGAGTGTATTTGAGAGAAGGGCGAAGTGCCAGATGTTGATGGCTAAAGTATGATATAGGGAAAAGCACAGGTATTTTGCTATAGAGGAGATACATAGCTACCCTGTATTATGTGAGTGTGGGTGAAAAGCTGGAAGGAAGATAGAGATGGTGGTGATAGGGTGCTAGAGGATACTGTCAGAGTACAACAAGGTGAGTATAAGGGAGAATATACACAAAGGATGATGACATGGGCTGAAGCAATTAGATAAAATTAGAAAAGAAAACACAACTTGTACAAAACTTAACAAAAGACAGAAATAGCTTGGAAGATCTAATAATGTGCCTGTGCCCATCACATTACTCAATTCTTGTCAAAGTTCACTCTGTTAAAATCATTTGGATTAAACCCCATTACCTTGCCAGTGCTGGTGCATCCAGTCCACTCTATAAAGTGGTTGGTGCTAGGATGGGTATCAAACCATGAATATCATGCCAAAACAGACCTCGTTGGTGCTGGTGCCATGTAAAAAGCACCCAGTCCACTCTGTAAAGTGGTTGATGTTAGGAAGGAGATCTAGCCATGAAAACCATGCCAAAACAGACAGTGAGGTTTGGTGCAGTCCTCTGGCTTGCCAGTTCCTGTCAAACTGTCCAACCCATGCCAGCACAGAAGACATGTTAAATGATGATGACTTCCCTATCTGTTCATGTTTTTATTTCCTGTAAATATTCAAAGTAGACACAGGCTGCATCAGTCATACCCGATTGGGAAAGCCTCCAAAGGTTATGGTTACAACATCATGAGTAACTTGATTCAATCTATTCTTGTGGTATCTCATAACAATGTTATATTAATGCTATTATGGATGGCAAAATCATTCTTGCATAACAAAACAATAAGCTGAAGTATTTTTTATGGCTCTTTATGCTCGGAGTCTTTCACTTAGCCTTTCACTCCTCCAGGGTCGATAAAGTGCTAAATAAAGTATTGGGGGTTGATTTAATCAACTAACTTACCCGCACCAAATTTGAGACATTATGCCCTATGCAAGAAACAGTTATTTAGCCCAAGGTTAGCAATGATCGAACAGACCTATGATCAAAGGAGTTCCAGCCATGAACAATGTATCTAAAACTACATTTTATCCTGTATGTCCTATATATTTTAAAGACAATAAAGGGGATGGGGGTGGGAGGAATCTGAGAGATTTGACTGCTATTTCTATCAGATTGAGCAACTATCTAGAACAGTCATAGGCAAACTGTGGGTGCAAGACTTTCTGCATGGCATGCCTAACGAAAAATTACCTTGAAATTTTTTAGTAGTGAGGTCTGCCTGATGATAACCCACTTCTCAAAGAAGGTTGCCTATGCCCGATTTAGAGGCTGCCTTGATAATTTACCGCATAACACAGTGGGTTTTACTGGATTACCACAGACGCCTTCATCTACGTGTAGTTTACACTTCTCCTAGATATTCCTACAAGAAGAATTATCAACACTGTAAAGTTAATTAAAAATTAATTAGTTACACACTAGTTGGGTAGTTTTGTACCTTATAAGATTAAACATCCTCACTACTTTAAGATGTTGTATTCATTTTCTCAGGGTGACATGAGTGATAAATGAACAAAAGATAAGAGTGATGACAGAAGAAGAGCTAGAATGGGTATGTATCAGAGAATCTTTACATTTCTATTTTGGTTTTATTTTAAATTCTTAAAATTTATTCACTCATACTGCTGACGTGCTTTGTTTGTTTGTATGTATGTGTGTGAAAGAGAGAAAGCGTGTGTGTGTGTGTGTGCTTACTATATATGGTGAAAACTCTAAAACTTACTTCTTACAAGAGGATAGAGAAGAAGAGGTTATTAAAATAGTGGAGTGGACAATTAAAAGAATATTGGTCACTTCAAGATGAAACCATTGAGGAAGGAATAAAGAAATAGAGAGACATGGAGAGATAGACAGACAGAAAGAAATAGAGAGGTAGATAGACAGACAGAGAGAAATAGAGAGAAATAGAGAGGTAGATAGACAGACAGAGAGAGAGAAATAGAGAGGTAGATAGACAGACAGAGAGAGAGAAATAGAGAGGTAGATAGACAGAGATATAGATAGATTGATTAGAAAGATAGAGAGGGGGATACAGTCAGACAGATATATATAAATTAGATAGATAGATAGATAGATCTACAAAGAGGGGGAGACAGACAGACAGACAGACATAGCCATTAAATATTTCACTCTAGTCCACCATACACTAAACCACATAACTTCAAGCCATTTCATCATCACCATCCTTTAACGTCCACTTTTTCATGCTTGCATGGGTCAGACGGAATTTGTTGAGGCATGTTTTCTACAGCCAGATGCCTTTTCTGTTTCCAAGCAAGTTAATATTGACCAGACATGTTTTTCCATGCATTTCTTCTTGAGTGGTCGGCCAAATCCATCGACCAGTTTAACACCACCCTTCGGTCCTTGGGTGATTTCAGCATAGCCCACTCTGTTACAAGCATTCAGCCCTGAAGTCTGGTGTGAAGATACTTCATGAGTTCCTCCCTTTCTCCTATTAAACATGGAGATACTGTAAGAAGGTCATGCACACTGCCCTTCTTCCTCAAACACACACACACAAAAAGAAAAAAAAAGGAAAAAAAAAGAACTGTATCAGTTAGATTAGATCCCAGTTTATTCTAAGTAACAGACTGTTTTGATAAAACTGTTCTTTATCAGGGTAAAGTGCTCTAAAACAATTCTCCAACACAGCACAAGTCATAATCTATGTTGCATATCACTAAATGCTGATATACAGAATATAACTTGATATGATAAATAAAGAGAAATATTTATTGCCATATAGAAATAACAACATTTAATATCCGAGCTCTGCTTCAATCACAAATATATCTTTTACATAGCAGTGTTGTTTGTTCTATAAAAGGTAACAGACCATATATGAGTGTAACAAAGCTTTTATAGTTTGTAATATCTAATGACTTACATAATAACTGCATGGTTGTGTTTATATACATATAAACATAAACACACACACACACACATACATACACAGTCACATATGCAGTTATAAATGCGTAACTTAATTCATTTAGTCTTTTATATTTCAGAGCTTTTAATTGAATTATGATTAAAAAAAGTGAGAAATAGTTTTTAAACAGCACCCAACATGCCTTGGATTTACGTAATGATCTATAGTAAAATTAGGGCGGATTTAAGAAATAGTAGCTGAGTGATTAAATTTCAGAATTATTCAGTCCTATGTTATCAATTCAAAGCCAGTCCCTGTTATTATTGCATTGTGTTATTTAAGCAAAGTATGTATGTTATTGCTATTTGCTTCAATTACTATCCCAGCTGAAAATGACAACTATTTCACAGCTGAGTGATTATAAAAATCACCTATTTCCACTGTATTTACAGAATTACATAATCCCTGACAACACAACAAAATAGACATGAAAAGTATAAGAGATACCTAAGTCGATGATTGCTCAGTAATGGGTAAAGCAAGGGAGAAATGAAGACAGAGTGATAGCTGTGGGAGCTTAAGTGAAATAGTGTCATGTTACAAAGGTCAGAGGAATTGAAATGATAAGAGAGTTAACAAGTAAGGATCTCAAAACATTGCAGTTTACAAACAAAACAGATTTTGCAAAATATATCAGATTTTTTGTGATATTAAATTGAAACTAGCAAGTATTTTGACTACTCACTTGACAAATTAGACAAATTTCCTTAAATCACACATCCTACTCACTGGTTTATACTTTAGATAATGAAATCCTAGATACACTATGGTTGAAAGAAAAAAGAAGAAAAAAAAGAAAGACAGGATCAAGTCTGGAATACTTTTCTCCATAGGTCTTCTTGATCAGAGCTGACCTAGGAATGAACAAGCTGCAGCAGCAGCCACCATTACCATTACCACTACTACATTTTCTAAGATATTAAGCAGTTTGGTGAAATGATATTGAAATTAGTTTAAAACAAAAGCCAGGAACAGCAGCTCAGCTATCATTCATTAGTCTACAAGTTTACTCCAATTACAATTCACAGAGCTGTGTACAACCATTATTCCAGGAAATTTTTGGGTGCAAAAAGCAACAGGAAATCCGGGCTAAAAATAGCGCAGGCATTAATCCAGAGAAAGTAGATGACTATGATTCTATGCAGTTTGTGTATGTAAAACTGTATGTGGAATCATTAATCTGTGGTCTGTAGAAATTCAGTATATTAGATTACCATGATTTCTTTTGCACATTTATACTAAAATATTTTCTTGCAATGAACCTCAATAGAGGGGAGGGGGGATGATGGTGCTGGGTTTCCAAATGGTAACTTAAATTCTATCAGAGACATTAGTTTTTTAAGGTTCATAACAAGAAAATCTAATCTAGAAAAAAAAAAAAAAAGGCTGGCATCTGGAATAACATTTTTAGAAGGTTCCAAGCATCTGCTAGCAAAGTAAAACAGATCTATGAAATATATAATGTGTGTGTGGGGGGGGGGGCCTGTATGTGTGTATGGGTGCTTGCATGTGTTTGTATGTGAGCTTCCAAACATTTATTTGAATCTGGAGTCCCCCTCTGTTGCCAACCTCCATTTCACGTTTACACTTCCTTAAAACTAAAGACTTAATTTCAAATAAATGAAAACATCATCATTTAACATCCATTTTCCATGCTGGCATGGGTTGGATGGGTCAACAGGAGCTAGCAAACCAGAATGTCTGTTTTGGCATGGTTTCTATGGTTCAGCAAAAGGAGACCAATAGAATAAGTACCAGGCTTAAAAAAAAACCCACAAAAAACCCCCGAAGTACTGGGGTCAATTCATTCGACTAAAGAATTCTTCAAGGCGCTGCCCTAGCATGGCTATAGTGTAATGACTCAAATAAGTAAAAGATAGAAGAAAATGTAATACTCAATACACAAAGGGACAGGATAGTCACTGCTGACCAAGGACTAAACAACATACATCAATACAAATACTTGTATCTTTCTTTATCCTTTTACTGGCTTTGCTAGGATATCATCACCTTCTAAGGTAAAATAAAATCAATTTACATCAATACCTGTAATTCTTGATCACTCTCAGACGGGAAAAAAGGTTACATTGACCTTAATATCAAATGAACCTAAAACATAAACTACCACAAGGTGTTTTTTTCCTAATGATTTATGGATTTCCCAATCCAACTACCATGGAAACTCTTCCATGTTAATGACTAGTTCTCATAGCTGAATCAATCAAAGATTTAGAGCAGTGGTTCTCAACCAGGGTCCATATGGTCCTTGGGCTCCACATAAGATTTCATTGTTAACATTTGTGAGCAATAAATTAGTTATACTTCTCCAATACACAAAATAGTTTAACAATTTTTTTATACAATTCCTCATCATCATCATCTTCATCATTTAACGTCTGTTTTTCCATGCAGGCATGGGTTAGACGGTTTGACTGGTAACTGGCAAGCTGGGGAGCTGCACCAGACTCCAGTCTACTTTTTGGCTATGTATGTATATATAAATTAGAATTCATTAATTTACATTTGAAGAAGTCCCATTGCCAACCCCCAACTCTCTCTCTCTCTTCTATCTATATATATATATATGTCTCTCCCTCCCTCCCTCCGTGTATATATATATATATATATATATACTAGAAGGGAAAATACAGGTGCAGAATCCTAGAATATTCTTAAGTATTGAATCTGGAAAAGCACAGAACAAGCAGCAACAGAATGAAAAATGTGAGCACAGAGTGCTAGAACATCCTATGTATTGAAACTGGAAAAGTACAGGACAAGAAGAAAAAAAAATTAAAAGTTAGAATTGAAAAACTAAAATAGTAAATAAATGCCCTTTTATATTTTTTTTTTTACATGAAAGTTTAAATTAAAAATACTCAAGAAGCTATTTATTTTCAATTTTAGTGAAAAGACTAATTGCCTGTAAGTTTACATATTAAAAATTTAATATTACAAATTTATAGCAATTTAAGCAAAATTGAAAATGTATTGTAACCCATATTTTTTAAATAAAGATTTTGTTCAAGATTGAAAATTTTGCTTGCACCTAAAAATAACAATGGATTAATAGCAGCATGTGTGTTGCATATAAATGTATTTTAAACAATTTTTATTAAAAAATAATGTTATATTCTAATTGAATAATTAATAATTAGTTTTTTTAATGAGTGAAATTTTTTTATATGTATATAAAATTATTACTTGAAGCGGCCGGGTTGAGAGTCCTGTTGATACGAAGTGGCCACATAAAAAGTCCTGCTGCTAGGAAACGGTTACATCGAGACGGCACCAAAGAGATGCAAAATATGATACTCAATTTTGGGATAGGTCTTTGTTTGTGACTAAGCTTGGCTTTTCGTCTTTGCTATGTCATGTGGGAATCTCGCTGAAGATGTCCTTAGATGTGAGTTCCCACTCTACCTTGCTGTATGTGTCCTCAGATGCGAGTTCCCACTCTGCCTCGCTGTATGGAGGTTTCCCCACCACCACCCTACAAAGAGGGTCCAGGTGCCTGCGCACGGGCCACCAGTCAATGTATGTACTCTGTACTATCTATATGCCCCCGGTCCCTATGTCCGCCTGCCATCAGTCTATATGTCTCACTCATCCCTAGTCTACATGTCTGTCTGTCTAACAGTTCCTGGTCCTTATGTCCACTTGTCGGTCTATATGTATCGCCCAGACCTTATGACTGTCTGTTCTCTCCCCCCACCCTGGCACTAAGAGTTCCTGATCCTTGTGTCTGCCCCCCAGCCTATTTGCTGCCTGTCCTTATGTCTGTCTGCCTCCAACCAAATAGGTCTCATCCGTCCCTGCTCTCTATGTCCGTCTGTGTCGTGCCACGTAAAAAGCACTTGTGTCAGTGCCACATAAAAACACCAGTGTCAAGAGTCCAGTGCCAGTGGCACGCTAAAAGCACCCAGCAGACAATGTAATGTGGTTGGCGTTAGGAAGGGCATCCAGCCATAGAAACCAAGCCAAAATAAACTGGAACATGGTGTAGCCCCTCACCCCAGCTTGCCAGCTCTGGTCAAACTGTCCAACCCATGCTAGCATGGAAAATGGACATTAAAAGATGATGATGATATATCGACACATACATATATTATATAGACAAAACTATAGTTTGGTGGACCACTATCAGCAGGAGATTGTTCTGAAAGTATAGCTGCTAAAATAAGAACAGGATGGAGAAAGTTCAGAGAGCTTTTATATCTGTTGGTAACAAAAGATTTTTCTCTCAGAGTGAAAGGCAGATTGTATGATGCTTGTATACATCAGCAATGGGAATTGATAGTGAGACATTGGCTCTGAATGCAAAGAAATTATTAAGATTTTAAAGAAGTGAAGCTGGCATGCGCCATTGGATGTGTAACGTTACTGTGTATGAACAACAAAGTACAAATGTGTTGAGAGAAAAATTGAGCATAAGAGGAATCAGATGTAGCTGTATAAAGAAGAGCCGAGTGCTTAAGGAAGATGGAACTCATGGAAAAGAGGATACCCAGGAAGACATGGGATGAAGTAGCTAATTTCAGGACTTTGAATCTCAAGGAGGACATGGCAAAGGACCAGGATGACTGGTGATATCCAGTGCTTGTGAAGACCCATCTATCTCAGCAAAACTGAGATTCTGAAAGCATAATGTCTATACATACACAATTAGGCCCCTTGTTTCATTTCCTTGTCAAATCTTCTCCTCAACCTTCTCATTTCTCTATAGCTGTTCTCACCATCACTTGCTAACTATAGTATTCTATTGCTGTAAACAAATGAAGATAGAACTGCATATTTTATCATCTTTTCTGTGATACCAGTTATTTTTCTCACTAACCAAAACCACTTCAATTGACTTCCACCCTTCATTCTTACATTGTCCCTCTTCACTTATATTTTACACTGATCACCCTTCTATGCTACCAAATTATATCTCCTTCTCTCTCCCCACTGAACCACTTCCTGTGGACTCACCCATATTACCATAGATCTCTCACTCTCCCCACATCATTCTTTCCACTTATGTGTCATCTTACCTTTACCATAACCTTCTCCTGTCTACTGTATTATTATTATCCTGCTGCTCTTCACCCTTCAGTACTGCCAGTCAGCACCTAATCCCCCCAATTCATATGTATCATTATTCAACTCTCTACTATTCACAGCATTTACCCCTAAACTATACCCAATCTTTAGTCATCATTTACTCTCCCTTACCTTCCATCCAACTCATATTTATCATCAGCCTCCCCACTGCCTCAACCCTTGTTAATTATTCAATATATTTGCTCCCCTACCCCATTTCTAACCATCCTTCACTCTATATATATATTCCTAGTACCCCTACCCAACCACCTTTCCTGTCCTTCAGCCCAGTGGGCTCATCCTAACACATCACCACCATCTTTATTTCTTTCCAGCTCCACCCTGATTATTCCCACCCGCTCTTGTATAATGCAAGCAGCCATGTAGCTCTTCAGCAGCAAGAAACCTGTTCTGTTTTGGCTTCTTCCTTCATACTCAAGCTTTTCATTTCCTAGCATCAAGCTGTCTCACTTTCTACCATGAGGTTTCTTTCAATTTCTATCTCCCATATCCATTCACAAGGCTTTGGTTGGCCCAGAGCTATAATTGAAGATGCTTGCCCAAGACGCCACTTAGTGGGACTGAACTTGAAACCATGTGGTTTTGTATA
>JAOPUL010000001.1:137579632-137592223 GCA_027564515.1 Octopus rubescens | reverse complement strand
TGCCACGCAGTGGGATTGAACCCAGAACCATGTGGTTGGGAAGCAAGCTTCTTACCACACAGCCATGCTGCGCCTATAAAAATATAATAGAATTGTTTAAACATTGAAAGGCTATGAGGGCCCATCAATGTAAAATAGGAATCAAAGGGGTCCATAGATAAATAGTTTAAAATGCACTCCTCGATATTCAATTGATCATGTACACACCATTGTTTACATTCGGCGAGTAAAACATTTCAATATGGCAGCTAACAGGTGAAGTGAGATTGTAGCTCTGAAAAAAAAGCAGGCATAGCACCAAAGACATGGCTTCAAGGGTTGGTGTTGATCCCAAAACAATCTATAGTTATGAAATGCTACAGTGAGATAGGTTCAATCGACGACAAGCCCATTCCTAGTTGAAAACAATCTGTAAGGACGAAACAATTGGTCGATGTCATCCAAAAGAGAGTGTCGTGAAACCCACGGCAGGGCATGAAGCAAATGGCTAAATGTCTCGATATTTCCAAGACAACCATGCGGCAGTTGTGCATGAAGACTTAAATTGTAAGTCATTAAAATTGCAATGTCGACACCTATTTTCAGCTGCTTCTAAAGCAAAGCGACTGGACAGATGCAAATATATATATATATATGTATGTATGCATGCACAGGCATGTCTATGTGGTAAGAATATTTCCAACCACATGGTTCTAAGTCCAATCCCACTGCATGACACCTTGGCCAAGTGTCTTCTACTATAGCCCTGGGCTGACCAAAGCCTTCTGAGTGGATTTTGCAGATGGAAACTGAAAGAAGTTTGTCATATACATATATATGCATGTGTGTGTCTTTGTGCCTGTTCTCCACCACCACTCAACAGCCGGTGTTTGTTTACATCACTACAACTTAGCAGTTCGGCAAAAGAGAATGATAGAATAAGTAACAGGCTTAAAAATATAAGTACTGGGGTCAATTCATTTGACTGAACCCTTCAAGGTGGGGTGCCCCAGCATAACAGTCTGATGACGAGAGAGAGAGAGAGAGAGAGAGAGAGAGAGAGAGAGAGAGAGAGAAATGCTTGTTTTTTTTATGTCAAGTTATATACAAAAATAATTTAACATTAGACTAAAGAATTACTCAATACTTTTTAGTAGAGTATATGTACTCTTGTAAAAGTTATATATATATTATATATTCACACACATACAAAAAAAAACAAAAAAAAAACACCTATACACGCACACATTACAGAGAAAGAGGCAGTGAAAATGTCTGCAAAAATGTGTTCATTTGAAAGTTTTGTGATCTTATTTCCCAACTCACTGCTCACTGGTTGAACAACCACACAAGAAGCTTTGTCCCAAAGTGAAACTTGTCAGTGAGCATTAAAAATTTGCAAAAGTCTCTTGATTGTGTGTATAGTTATTTTTCTATATCAGATAAAGGTACACATTAATATAATACAGTTGATTCCTTGAAATTAGTAAAATAGAAAAAAAAAAAAGAAATGTAGAGAAAAGGGGGGGGGAACAAGACAGGGACCAGCACATGTCCCAGAAAAAGGGGAAGAGGTACTCAGCCGAGCCCCTGAATTACAAAAATTTCTAACACAACTCTGTACATAAAAGGTCAGCTCACTCTGGATTTAAAGCTGACCTTTTGTATGAGTAATGGAAACTAGTCTAGCTGTAGTACAATGTCAGTTGTGTTATACAACAAAATATATTCATAATTCTATACCTCTATTATAAAGTGTTGGCAGTTTTATATACCTTTTCATGTTGGCCTTGTTTAGCCTTTTCAACCATGATTGAGGTGACCTATAACCCAGAGCATTAGAGCAATGACCACCTATCTATTATTATTATTATTATTATTATCATTATTATTTTTCATATATATAGTATATGTAACTACATGATCTAATGTTTTGTATACTTCTTTTCTTATATATTGGTGCAGTCATGGCTGTGTTGTTAAGAGGCTTACTTTGCAACCATGTCATTTTGAGTTTAGTTTCACTGTGTAGCACCTTGAGCAAGTGTCATCTATTATAGCCGCGGACTAACCAAACGCCTTGTGAGTGAATTTGGTAGACGGAAACTGAGAGGAAGTCCATCATACATACATACATACATACACACACATGTCTATGTGTGCATCTGTTTGTCACATAACCCACCCACTCCCACAGCTTGCTAACTAGTATTGGTTTGTTTACATCCTCGTAAATTAGTGCATCAGCAAAAGAGACCAAAGGAATAAGTACTAGACTTTAAAAAAAAAAATGTAAATACTGAGGTCGATTTATTCGATTAAAACTCTTCAAGACAGTGCCCCAGTATGGCTGCAGTCCAATGACAAAAACAAGTAAAAGATAAATATCCTTTCTATCATGACTAGAGAATTGGACAAAATGACTTGTATTTAGTTACATCCCTTTGTGTCCAGAGTTCAAATCATGCCAAGGTCAACTTGGCTTTTCAGCAGTCAATAAAATTAATATCATTCAAATACTGGTGTCGATATAACTGAATATACCAAACCTCAAAATATGTAGCCTTGTACCTATATTAGGGATAATTATTATCCCTTTAACCAAGGCGGTGAGCTGGCAGAATCATTAGCACACTGGGCAAAATGCTTAGCCTTTCATCTTTTCAAGGTAGATAAAATAAGTACCAGTTGAGCATCGATGTAATCGACTTACCCACTCTCTAAAACTTGCTGGCCTTGTGCTAAAATTTGAATCCAATATTTCTCCTCACAGAAATTAATAGAGATTTCAACCAAATACTTTGCTGCAGTTTTTAGTTCTGTCTCTGCAGGTTCCATGTTAAAATTCCACTGAATTTGAATCTAAGTAACAACCTTCCACAATCTAAGTAACAACCAGTAAAATACTGGATTATATTAATCCTTCTGTCCTCCCCCACAACACAAAATGTGTCACCTTGTGCTTATTTCAGAAATCATCTAATTAAAATGTATTCAAAATTAATGTGTGATGTTCATTTTTCTTGATTTTTAACATTTTCTTCACTGTACTATGTTTTTTACACTGAAGAAACTACTTCGATGGTAGTTATAAACATTGTTTTTGATTAATTCAGTCATTTGCTACATTATAATATTATCCTCCTTAGTTTCTAATTTATGACATGTGAATCTTACTAAACATTATATTTTTGAGATACTAAAAAGAAACAGGTCATGGGGACAGATAACGAACAATGTATCTATCACTTACTGGAGGACCACATAACCAAGATGTGTGTATGTATGTGCAAGTGATATAATAAAAATAACAAAAATGAAAAACAAGATAAAAATTATTGTATTAGGTCAACACATTTTGGATGTAAGTCCTTTTCATTGGAAATATATATATATAGAGAGAGATGAAGCTGTTGAGTTGTGTGGTGGTGGTGTTGATAGTCATATATAGACCAATTGTATAGCTCTGGAGTAGGGCCAGTGAACAGTGAGCTCTAGGCCTCAACGTAATAAACAAACAAGTTTGCATAGATGGCGCCCATAGCTACAAGTGCTCTATAGTGTAGTCAGCAATGTGGTAACCTGTCATGGGATAGATCCCAGGTTCAAACCCCTGTTTCTCTGATCTATCACAATTTCGCACATAAAATGACTAACATCACCAACATTAAAATCTTATAGCTAGGTTATGTGTAAATCATTTTTAATTTCTCACACACTATCTTTGTCCTATTTTTTATTCTTCACTTGACCACCAACATAAAAAAAATGTTCACATTCAATGCAATATATTTATTTTTGTTTTTTTCTAAAATGTTTTTTTTTTTTTATTGTTTCCTATTTTACATTTTATTGCCTTTTATGTATGTAATTCTGAACTCTAATGATACATACAAGTTATCTATTAACTCTTTAAAGCACAATGCTTGTATAATATATGGTAATTTTATTTCTACTGAATTATACAATGCTAAGATTGAAGAGAACATGTAAACTAGCTGCAAGTCAAATACTGCTAGACAGAATGCTGTTACAAGCAGCAATAAGGTTCTGAAAACAAATAGAGTGCCTGCAGGTCACTTGCCAAAATAGGAGCCAATTATTGACCCTGGAAACAATTGTGAAGCAGACCTCTGGCAAATCTACCATTTCCTGCTCGGTTTTGCTTTACTATGTCTATTAACCCTTTAGCATTCAGATTACTTTGTCAAATGTATTGCTTATTTATTCACATTGTTTTGAATTAATAATGCACTATCTCGTAACTTCAAGATTTCAGTGATATTTTTAGAATGTCATTGTAGGGTAAGTGTGAGAGGCTGGATCTGGTCTGTTTAAGCATTTTACCCGGCATGGTAAAGATTCTGCTAGCTCACCACCTTCCTAATAATAATAACTCTTTCTACTATAGATACAGGGCCAGAAATTTGGGGGCTGGGGAACTAGTTGATTTACATCCAACCCAGTGCTCAACTGGTACTTATTTTATTGACCCTGAAATGTTGAAAGGCAAAGTCAACTTTGTGAGGCATTTGAACTCAGAATGCAAAAAGTCAGAAGAACTGACACCAATTTTTTTGTCCAAAGTGCTCACAATTCTCTCAGCTTGCCTTCCTAATAATAACAATAATGATTTCAAAACATTGGCAGATAACAGCTCATTCCTTCTCTCCAATTGGGTTATGTCAACCACAGTACTTGACTGGTACTTATTTTATCAAGGCTAAAAAAAAAAATAAAAAAAATCAAGGTTGACTCCAATGTAAAGTTTGATTTCCCACATGGCCTAAAATGTAATAAAAATATATTAAACATTCTAATTAAATATCTCAGAAAACTTTATCCTCTCTCTCTCTAAGCACCACATAAAATATTAAAAAAAGTACAGGCTTTAAATATTAAATAGCTAATTACTTAATTGGAACAAGGCTCCAGTATCTTCATTACTCATTAAATATTTCACTGGTTTACTTGCAAACCATAAATCAGATATTCATATAACCCTATAATCACTTGCATAAAACTTTTTCTTTATTGGTTAGTCAGAGGGGGGGGGGGCAGAAGTAGCACTAAACTTTCTTGTGTGATTCTTGTCTGAAGGATAGGGATAAGATGGTGGTAATGTGACTGGTATACAGTCGGGCCTTTGCATGAAATTCAATACTGACACAGTTTTACTCTTTGTAAATGAGCCTTTACTGATGGCTTTACTCTAAACCAGCAATTCCCAACTGTTTTCTGTCTATAAACCCCTTTGATTCTTATTTTACTCGGATGGACCTTCATAGCCATTCAATGTTTTAAAAAATCTTATTATATTTTTGTAATTAAATATTAATATGAATTGTATAGAAAATAGTTAAAATATTTTGTGTATTGTAGAAGTATAACAAGTTTATTGCACATAAATTTTAACAAAATCTTATATGAACCAAAGGCCATTTAGACCCTGGTTGAGAACCATTGCTCTAAACTATCTTAGCTTAACACTGATAAACAAGCCTACACTCAGCCAATCCTATATAATAATAAAATAAATCACCGAGGAAACTAGGTGGTCTGTGTTCAGCAAAAGTCCTATGCTGGCCTATTTTCATTAGTAATTTTTATTACTACAAAACAAACGCCTTAACTAACTCTGTTAAATGAAATTAACTGAAATTATCTTGGCACCGGTGAATATCAACAAAGCAAACACTGAATAAAAATATATCCAACATTGTCCAACTATTAATTTTGTTGATCATTTGACTAGACTGTCTGATCTCTTCACAATTGACTTCCTTACTGCATGGAAAAATGCCCATGACTTCTCCATTATCAGAAAGAAACTTTCAAAGCCATTCAAGCCAAAATTCTATCTGTCTCTCCTGAAATACATTGAGATCACTGAAAAAAGTAATAACGAAGTAATTTGTAGTATATTTTGGTAACAAGCAAGACAATGATAGAACAAAACAAACAGGACTTGGATCGAGAGGGGCCTGATATAAAGACCTTATATTTACAATCTTTTCTCTTATATCTTCTACTTGTTTTAGTCAGTAGACTGCAGCCATGCTGGGGCACCAGAATTCAAGGGTTTAGTTGAACAACTAGACACCAACACTTATGTTAGTCTGGTATTTATTCTTTCAGTCTCTTTTACCAAACCCGTAAGTTATGAAGATGTAAACAAACTGACACTGGCTGTCAAGTGATGGTGGTGGTTGTGATGGGTCAAACCCAAAGACACGCACACATATGTATATACATGCATAGACACAAACTCACACATTATATATAATAGGCTTCCACACAGTTTCCAACTACCAAATTACTCACAAGTGATCAGTCTGGGGCTATAGTAGAAAACGCTTGCCTAAGGTGCCATGCAGTAGGACTGAATCCAAAACCATGTTGCATAGAGAGCTTAACCACACAAACCATAATACAGTCTTCAACAAACAATAACTACACCATAGATAGCCCTCATGTAATCTAACATTCAGTTTGTATTAATAAAAACAGAGCCATTATATCGACATGAATAAAGCAGTTGAGTAAACTGTCACAGATTCTTAGATTAACAACCTTTTCGACACTTTTACTGGCTTTAGCCACGCTGGGGCACAGCCATCGAATTTGGGTAGCAGAATAACATGGCCACAAATTTCTGGAAATAGACAAAGCATGGTACATGAAATTGTGAAAGGATTGTACAAACTGGCTGTAGGCTTTGAAAAGAATATTTTAAAACTCAAGTCTCAGAAGATTATTAAATGTGTTGCAGCCCATGCCAGCTGTGTAACCATAAAACCAGCCCTTACTAATTTGATTCATAAGGACATAAATCCATTGAAGGACACATGCCGACAGGAGTTTAGAAGTTTCACATTACAATCTATAAATATTGATTGGACCACTAAGTTGCTTCAGCATAACAGAGAATTAAATTTAATGTAATTTTATGTACAACATTTTAATGTTAGATATATGATCCTTGATTTGTTGCTATTTAGTCACAAGTTAACCAAATTTCTTGTTTTGATGGCTTAGTCAGAAGAAGAGTAGCACTTCTGAAACTGGGGAGTTAAAGAAAATGAGAAATTTAGTCTTAGGCCTGGCCCATATACTTGTAATAAAGTGGACTCTACTAAAAAGGTACTTCATGTTGTTGTTGTTGTGGTAGTGGTATTAAACTGACAGGAGCAGTCTTTCCAATGGGATTCCACACAGTTTCCATCTACCAAATTTCCTTCACAATGATTTGGCTGACACGAAGGTATGGTAGAAAACATTTGCTCAAGGACCCATAGAGTGTGATCAAACCTGAAAATCAGATAGTTGCGAACTGGTGAACTCAATTTTTCTCCACCTATTTTGGGTAGCATTAGTGTATTAATTGTAGCAACTTATCTTGTTGCTGACCTAAAAATTATTTGGATATCATTCACAAAATTATGGTGAACATTAGAAGGGACATAAACAATGATAAAACAATCAAGTGGATTGAAGATGCATGAAAAATAACTGGCTACAAGCAAACAATAATAAAAAACAAAAAATACTGGCACTTTGTGGTTGTGATGACGAGAGTTCCAGTTGATCCAATCAACTTAACAGCCTACTTGTGAAATTAACGTGCAAGTGGCTAAGCACTCCACAGGTATGTGTGCCCTTAACGTAGTTCACGAGGAGATTCAGTGTGACACAGAATGTGACAAGGCTGGCCTGTTCAAGGACACAGCGTGCCGCCAGGAATTGAACTCACAACCTCACGGTCGTGAGCTGAATACCCTAACCACAAAGTCACATGCCTTCACATACAAACAAATAATACTCTATGACTGAAATCAGTTGATAAGACTTGATTTTAGATGTATGATAAATTAAGGCTTCAAGATTACTAAACTACACAAAGTAAAACTAAAAACGAAGAACATCTGTTACAATACATTTGTCAAAACTAACATCAATATTGATGAAAATTAGAAAACAATATTGAGAAGCTCGTTTAGTAACCTGATGGTTTTAAGCTCAGTCCTACTGCATGGCACTTAGGACAAGTGTCTTCTACTATAGCCTTGAGTCAACCAATGCCTGGTGAGTGAATTTGATAGACTGAAGCTGTGTGGTAGCCTGTAGTGCGCATGCATGTGTATTAGTCCTGCCACCACTTGACAACCAGTATTAGTTTCCTTCCATCCCCGTAACCTAGCAGTTCAGCAAAAGAGACTGGCAGAATAAGTACCAGACTTTAAAAAAAAAAAAAAAATAAGTACTAGGGTTGATTTGTTCGACTAAACCTTTCAAGGCAGTGCTCCAGCTTAGCTGGAGTCCAATGAGTAAAACAAGCAAGAGATAAAAGATGAAAAAAAACCCATGATACACAACACCAACAATCAAAAATAAAAGCAATGAAATGCAAGCATTTCAAATGCTATAAGTGACAGGGATTGTAATGATGGTAGATGTCCTAACTGAAGAATAAGTTTTATTTGGTTGTATTCTACTCAATATTGTGAAGGTGGATAACGATCATTTGTATTTATACTTGCTTTTTCAGAAATGACTAACCAAGGCATTATAATAAGGTAAGAAGAATATAGTCCCTCGGGTTGAGAAGTTTGCTTCCCAACCACATGGTTTCAGGTTCAGTCACCACTACATAGCACCTTGAGCAAGTGTCTTCTACCTATAACCCTGGGCTGACCAAAGCCTTGTGAGCAGGTTTGGTAGGTAGAAACTCAAAGGAGCCCTGTGTGTGTGTATGTGTGTGTGTGTGTGTGTGTGTGTGTGTACGTATGTATATTTCGCTTCACAAAAATGACATCTATGTTTCGAAACCATGTAATTTGTGCATGCATTTTTACCATATCCTCTATTCGATCAGTACTTGATGAGGCGAAAATGGATGTAGGCTTACATTCATCTCTGTATTCTGTTTTCCTGAATGTAGCATCAATACAAATATATTGGAACAATTATTATTCGCTAAAATGTACAAATTTAGAATAATGACGCGTATTGTGTAGCATAGAATCTTATATAATCTTATTTACCAAACAGAAATTACTACATAAACATCGTATGATTATATCGTTTTGCAGATATGAAATCACAGCAAACTGAAAAGTAAACCTATTAAACTCTCATATACATAATCACCATCAACCGTTGCACTAACTCTCTCATATATGATTTCAATTTGGCAGATATATGAATAACTTTTCGTATCAAGGAATTATGTTTTCAGTGTGTTCGTACTTTCATATGAATTCAGCATTTATATGTAACTAGCGGACGTACCCGGTGTTGCTCGGGCTGTCTATTTTAAATTAACATTCATCATTCGTCATAGCTGTCTCATCATATATACATGTAACTTGTCTGATTGGTCTTTATAGATAGTTCAGGTTTCAGCTCCATACAGCAGGGAAGAAAGTAATATAGCCAGGTATACCTTACATTTGACATGTATACATATATCTATATATATATAAAACAGTGGATATCTTTCTGTGTGTATGTGTGTTTGTGTGTGTGTGTGTATGCGTGTGTGTGTGTGTGTGTATGTGTGTGTATGTGTGTGTGTGTGTGTGTGTGTATGTGTGTGTGTAAGTGTGTAAGTGTCTAAACAGTTAGTTTCTACAATTTTCAACCAATTTTCGTCAAATTGGGGAGGGTTTCCGAGAAGAAATTATATACAAACAATCGCCGGCGCATAAGTAATCCACGTGTCAAATTTGACGAGAATCGGTTGGACATTGTAGAAGCTAAATGATTAAATACTTACACACAGACATCCACTGTTTTGTATATATATATATATATATATATATAGATAGATAGATTGCATACTATTTACTTACTATTAATCAAGTGAGCTTTAATGAGGTACAGTTATATTTGTGACAGACTCACATGCCTGTGTATTTAGATAGAAAATGAATAATAAAATTATTATACTTCAAATCCTTTCCAGTTTCAACAATGATTCCTTTCTCTCGAGGTGTTACAAAACTGGATATGAGTGTTTGTATGTTTGTAAAAGAATATCACGGCAGAGATTTAGAAGAACAAAAATCAATAAACCCCAGCTTTCTTTTCCAACGGAAATGATTAAAAGCTTTCTCATTCTATACGTACATTTTGTAATTATTTAACATTTTGTTATTATTAACTCGTTACCAAGGTAAAACTTGCATCCCCAAAGAAGAATTTGTTTAAATGTCTGAACAATTAGCGGTTTAAATTAGTGAATATATTGTCAGATAACACCTGCCTAATATTTGAATCTAGTAAAGCATTTCTCGTTGTAGATTTTAAAAAATCCTGTGTAAACATGCCTCTAACATCAAGACTGGTTGCCTTGTGACATGTTCCCAACCTTCCATCCGGAACAACCAATGCTCTATGAACGACGGATTTTCCCCGAAGAAATGACGTCAACTCTGGCTGGCCTCACCGTCGGTTCACAATGACCGTTCTTACTTTCTAGGGAAACGATGACAGTGTGACAGTTTGCCTCAAACAATCAACAGGAATAATACTTACAAAACTAGTTGTATGGCATATGTTTTAAGAGAGGTTTTTGTGCGAAATTTACCTTAAGAATTTTCTCCCAGCATGACATCAGGGCTTAGATCTGCTCCCGGAAATGTACAGCAGTCTACTAGATGTCATTGGCAACTATTTTAATCGTTTAATGCTTTTGAAAAATGTGCTAAAATACGGTTTTTGTCTTCAAAATTAAAATAAATATACCTTAAATACATCTCTTTAAATTCAGCACTTACATCCTAAAATATATTTAAGATGATGTATGCAAATTAACCATTTACTCTACATTTTTTCGAAATCTCAATGTGCGGAATCACTTTTCGTCAGTTCTTATCTTCAAGTGCCTTGGTGGCTGCTACTATTTTTCAGTCAAGAGTGTTTTGTGTCTAGCAGAGTTAATAAAAAGATATGCAGTTTTTCATATAATATATAACCTACCTAAAATCCTGATCTCATTGTGAAGGCTGGTTCACCTAAAGTTGATGACGGTGGTTGTAGTTCTTACTGATGTCCATATAATACTCTAAAAATAGGCATACGATGCAGTACAAGGTTTTTCTCAAAGAAATGTTTGTCGTGATAATGTCTTTTGTATTAAGTTTCTCAATTGCTGATGGTCGGTAACGCGTAAATGTTTGTCTAGTATTCTTTGTCGTTGGGGACTGCGGCATCAGTTAGTTTTCCATGTGTAAAACTAATTTTATATCTTGTAGGGATTCTCCTGTTTTTCACTTTTAGCTACTGTTCTTTTCATCTTTCTCGGCACGATCGAACTTTTATTTTAAAAAAAATGTCTTATTTGTTTTTGTTTTCGCCACACTGATAAGAAACAATATATTCATGTCAGATGATCTATGTTATTTTCGTTATCAAAACACGTAGATTTCTTTGCTGCCTGAGCACAATCTTTGATTGTGGAGCATCCATAATTTAGTCCGAAAAGGCAGAGATAAGATATTATCGGTGCATCTAACTCTGTTTACATAATTATGCATGATTACATAGAATTGAAAATAGAACAATGACAAACTTGATAACAAGTTTGGCTTCACATGTCTCGAACTGTTTTCGCGTGACTATTCATTACGTTTGCTCTTTTAGCAGAGCGGAAACAACGAATAAAGTTAGTCATATTCAGGAAATATATTCAATGAATTAGAACATATTATTGAACACCGGTATTATAGATTTTGTTACATAGCAAATTGTAAAACATGACAAGTATAAAGAATGACTAAGTGAGAGAATACCATGGAAAAGGCAGTGCAATGCAAACGTACTTAATTTCTTTAGAATAGCGTAAGAGGTAATTTGTGCATCTCCATACAAAGTTGATAGCTTATCGTGAACTTATAGATCGTTGCCATTCCTTTTATCTAATCAAAGTCTTTGAATCGTAAAATAAATAATATACTCTGTAAAATAAAGATTTTTTTGTACAGATCATCTTCTAAATAGTAAAGAATAAGCGTATAACACTTGATCCGGTGATACGTAACATAAATCGTCTGTTGGAACTATGCGAATTAAGATAAAGTGTTGCACGAAAATACATTTCTTTCTTATTTATTGCTCTCATAACATGTTCTAGTTATATTTGTAAATGATATGTTTCGAAATCCCTCGTCCACCGCAAACTATGAAATCCTAAAATGGAAACTTTGCAACGTAGAATCCAAGATGCGTTGAAATTTCTGAAAATCTACTAAAACCACAAAAACTAATTAAAGGATGTGATATTATACAGCGCGATATTTCTCGGTACCATACCGAAATGTTATGTCATTTTGTGTTGATATGGATAGTATAAAATATAAACTATTTCTAGTCTAATACGAGAAAAAGCCTGCCCATCGTATATATATATATATGCGTGTGTGTGTGTTTGTGTATCTGTTTTCCCCCCACAACCGCTTGACAATCGGTGTTGGTTAGTTGACGTCCACGTAACTTAGCGATTCGGCCAAAGGAATAGATAGAATAAGTACTGGGGTCGATTCACTCGACTAAAAATTTAAGACGGTGCCCCAGCATGACCCCAGTCTGATGATTGAAACAAGTAAAAGA
>JAOPUL010000001.1:137567673-137579532 GCA_027564515.1 Octopus rubescens | reverse complement strand
TAAACCTTTCAAGGCAGTGCTCCAGCTTAGCTGGAGTCCAATGAGTAAAACAAGCAAGAGATAAAAGATGAAAAAAACCCTATGATACACAACACCAACAATCAAAAATAAAAGCAATGAAATGCAAGCATTTCAAATGCTATAAATGACAGGGATTGTAATGATGGTAGATGTCCTAACTGAAGGACAAGTTTTATTTGGTTGTATTCTACTCAATATTGTGAAGGTGGATAGCGATCATTTGTATTTATACTTGCTTTTTCAGAAATGACTAACCAAGGAATTATAATAAGGTAAGAAGAATATAGTCCCTCGGGTTGAGAAGTTTGCTTCCCAACCACATGGCACCTTGAGCAAGTGTCTTCTACTATAACCCTGGGCTGACCAAAGCCTTGTGAGCAGGTTTGGTAGGTAGAAACTCAAAGGAGCCTTGTGTGTGTGTGTGTGTGTGTGTGTATGTGTGTGTGTGTTTGTATGTGTGTGTTTCCTTGTCTTGACATTGTGTAATAATTGTAAGTAGGTGTCACTGTCGTACAAGCAGTATCAATCATTTCCAATATTCTGTGAGAACATGTCTGGCTTTGGGGAAATATTACCATGCCTGGAAGCAAGTGAGAGTTGACGACAGGAGAAAATCATAGAAAATCTGCCTCAATAAACCCCATCCGACCCTTTCAAACATGAAAAAGTGAACGTTAAAACAATGATGATGGTGATGATGCATTAGCAAATCCAATGATCAAAAATTCCCAGGTAATACTCCCACTAAACTGTGTGGTACTGCACAGATCAAAATGTTGATATTTTAATTTACAAAATAGAATTGTTTAGCAGCCCCCCCCCCCCATGTATTTCTATCATGTCCTAAAACTAAGAATAAGCTTCCACCCAAAATAATAACATCGTGCACATTTTTGTTTATTTACTGTATATCTGCCTAAAATATAGTTATTGATCATCTTGACCAGCAGTTCTTGACCGTGAGTCCCAGGCACGCATATATGGCCTTCAGGCATCCCCCGTCAGTCTTCCCTCTATAAATACAATAAATTATTCTTTAAATTGACTTGTGTTTTACTTTTTTTTTGATGCAGCCCCTACTGAAAAAAAATATATATCAAGGTTTTGGGTTTGGCCCAGATATTAAAAAGATTGAGAACTACTAAACTTGACCATTTAGAAACACACAATGTAAACTTACACAAGCTTAAACTCTGTTAGCATACACTATCCAGAACAGTAAGCTTTTTAATTATTCAATGTGTTAGTTTTGTTTTTGTTTTGTTTTTTAAATTGTACTACTGGTTAAATGAATTTCTTTATCAGGAAAATGTGTCAAAATAGTGCAGACTTATGTTAGTTATAAATGTTAAAAATATTCAACACAAAAACACTTTATATTGAAAAATGTGTGCTAAATAAACTGCAGGTAAGTTTGTTGTGTAGTAGCTTTGAATTTAATACAAAAGTTTCCTTCAGTGGTTGGAAAAAATTAGATTATGACTCATGTGGTTTTGTATATCTAAGGCTACACGGCCTTCAGGGTTTTTGTTTTTAAAACTATAAGGCTGGAGTTGAAATTTGATAACTATTTCTAACAAGTTGAACAACACCAGAAGCTCCCACTTTAGCTCTTCAGTGTTTTATTGTATAATGCTGATCAGCTTTTCAATAAAGATTCTTTTCTAAGTTTTTGCAGAAGGACTAGCTTATTAGACAACTTCTTTGGTCAACTTTTAACCCCCTGCAACAAAAAAGAATCCAACTATACCAACAAAATACATATACTCACACATAAACAAAAATGGCTGGAATATTAGTCAGCCTCTGTCGAGAAAATATTGGAGAGACTATCACCAAATTACAAACAATTCCTAATGATATTGTAGATGAAGTATCCATAAGATTTTCAGTTCTTGAAACCTCATCCAGAACTATAGGAAGGCTTGAATTCAGCACTGCAAACTAATGAAACTGGTGAATTACATGGACTGTCTGCAGGTTATACTGATGAACAATACACATCATAGAAAGCATTTACAGCAAGATGGGCTGCACCATTGACAGCTAAAAATATTCACCAAAAAAACTGCACAGTGTTAATAATAGATTATGAGTTAATGATCTCAAAATAGCTGTTTCCCTAGTTCATTCATACTCAGAGTCTGTCTTAAACATGAAATAAATCATATGTAACTCATTTAATTGTAACTTCAGCAGGATGTTAAACAATAGTATGCAAGTTTAACTACATTACACTTCTGATGTAGATAGCATATAGCCAATCTACTGTAGGACAATATATTTGTTGTCAATATGAATATCGTTTTTTTATATTTCTGCCGAAGTCAACTTTGTTTTTCATCCTTGTGGGGGTGGGGGTGATGTAATAAATTTACCCTCTCCCTCAAAATTGTTGGCTTTGTGTCAAAATTTAAAATCAATATGACTATCTGTTTTAATAATTTTATAATAAAGTACAAACCTTAACAAGGTTATACAATATTGATATCCTATGTTGTTTTAAAATATTATATTGAAGTTTGTGAACAAAAGTGTTGTTCATTACAAGTTCCCAACAAACCAATCAGGGTTTCAATGCTTTTTCTGAGAGCAAGAATAACAAAGGAAGAGTCAAACTCAATTCAGAACAAATACCTCAAAGGACTATATTTCTAAAGAACCATATTTGGGGGGGTATTTTCATCACTGTTTATATGCTTCACCATAATACACGCACATGTATAGCATAGTTTCCGTCTACCAAATTCTACTCATAGACTTTTAGTCCCTCGAGACTATGGCAGAATACACATGCCCAAAGTGGTGCACAATAAGTGCCCATTTGTGAAGTGAACTTCTTAACCTTATTTAGGTATAGGGACGCTCTTATATATATATATATATATATAGGCGGAATATATTACTTTCATACTTTTTTCAAGAACTCAAGCGATCTAAAAAGAAGTGAAAAGGTTTCAACCAGGAGTCATCTGATAATCTCATCTAACTGGAAGTGTTTAACTCTTGCTCTACTCTAATCAGCATGCTACCCCCCTTTTTTTTTTCATACCTGTCATCCAAATCAGTGAAATCCTTTCTTAACCCTTTAGCATTCAGATTTCTCTGTCTGAGGTAATTCTTATTTATTCACATGTTTTCAATTAATCATGCATTATCTTGAAGTTTTGAGATTTTGATGATGTGATTGTTTATTTTTACAATGACATTGTAAGGTAGGTAGAGAAGCTGGACATGGCCAGTTTGAACATAAAACAGGTAGAATATCTGAACTGGACTTGGCTAGTTTAAATGCTAGAGTTAAACACTGTATAGGCATATATGAATTTACATCATTTTGAGTTATCTCTTTTCCGACTTTACATCATTTTTTAAAAGAAATTATGGGGAATTAGTCTCAGTGAATATATTTAAAAGCATACCCCCCCCCCCCAAAAAAAATCAATATTGAAGTGGAAAATTAAATAAACTACATGTGAAAATATGTATGAACTATTTAGTAAAACTGATATAGACTAGATTTTTAAAAATGTTTATCGTGTTACATTATGTTTGCCTGTTTCTCACGCTAGTATAGGTTGGAGAAGTCAACAAATTTAGATATTTGCATGTATAGTCAGGTCAGATGTTTTATAAGTTGGATGTCATTGTAAACCATTATCCATCCACCCAACCATAAAATAGGAGCAATATTTATTTTTAACTGGAAATAATCAGGATAGCAAAATGTTAAATATAGTTATGTGCCTTGTTTAAAAATGTGTTAATGTGCTTTAAAAGGCTGATAAACAGATTCTTCTCTCCATTTACACAGCAGCCAGTCAAAATTCCATAAACACAATTCTCAGCTGAAACAACATAAATGCTATAACCAAAAACTGTGGTTAGATCCTGGAATTCTTGAATTTTCCTTACTTGCCTGGATTCTATATTTTAATCCTGAAAACTATTCTCTGCTCTCAATAAATCCAGAATTAGGATATTCAAAGACTATCATTTACATATCTGAATTTGTGTATTCTTCAGACAAATTGTAAATATTATGGAATAAATAGATAGCTTGAACATAAATACTATATACAGAAATTGGATAGTTAGATGGATTAAACATGAAAACTTTTCTCTTGTTAATCTCTTATACAGTGCTAGGTTTAAATGCAATTCCTTCCTAGGACCCCCTTTGATTCTTTCCCTAAAATACTGGTATTTTACTGAAGTGAAGGATATTGCACTCAGGATTGCAAGATCATGGTTTCAATTCCTGAACTGGACAGTGCATTGAGTTCTTGAGCAAAACACTTCATTTCACATTGCTCCAGTTCATTCAGCTGTAAATGAGTGACTCTGCAACAAACTGGTATCCCTTTCAGAGAGAATATTGTGATCTTGGTCACTTAGATATCATGGAAACTGAGTAACTGGCTGTGTTGGACTCAAGAAAGTAGTGTCCAGGGGTTGATGGGATGATGACAAATAATGATTGACAAAAAAAAAAAAAAATTCTACAGTCAATGAATGTATGGGTTGTTGTTGTTGTTTAGCCTCCGGTTTGATTGAACAAACCAATGATCAAAAGACATTCCAGTTATGGCCACCCCAATTTTTCTACATAACATGGACTTCATTGTATCCATTATTTAAGATGACAAAGTGTGATTCCAGGGAAACTTTTGGGCAGCTATTTTTAGCATGTGAGCATCTCATAGAGGCCCTCATGGTTCAGGAATTGGGTTAGGTTAGCAAGTAAAACATTTTCTAGCTAAATCTTTATACCAGGTTATTATTAACATACAATCCTTAGATTTAATCCAGTTTCATCACTTTTCATCTGAAAAAGTAAATAAATCTCTTTATCCTGTTCTCTTTCATCTTCATCAGAACCATTCTCTCTCAATGCAAACAAGATGTGATTTTATTACTTTTCTGCACAGTCCTCCAAATTTAAAGCACATCATTAGAAACATTTCAACAATTTTCTCATAATAATTTACAAGCACTGACAAAATCCAAATAAACAGAAGTTAAAATCATCGTCATTATCATTGATTTAATGTCCACTTTTCCACATTCACATGGGTTGGACAGAATTTGTTGAGGCAGATGTTCTATGGCCAGATGCCCTTCCTGTCACCAACCCTCATCTGCTTCCAAATCAAGTAATATTTCCCTCATGATTAGACATGTTTTCTCGTGGACTGCAAACAAAGGACATTGCGTGAATGGCGATGACACTCATTTACAACTATCACATGAAATCAAGGCAAGGAGATAGTAACACACATACACACACAATATACATACACACACGACAGGCTTTGTTTCATTTTCTGTCTACAAAATCAACTCATAAGGCTTTGGTCAGCCTGGGGCTATAGAAGACACTTGCCCAAGGTGCCAAACAGTTTGGAAGCAAACTTCTTACCACACAGCTACATCTGCACAGTGAAGTTAAAAACCTTGGAGAATTACTTAAACAGAATCTGAAACAGTTACTATCATGAGAATCTTCTGACAACTACTTGTCAATGCTATCATATTTACTGACATGTCTTGATTTCAGCTACGCTTCTAAGTTGCCATGACAAATCAACATGTGACATTTAATCTTAAATTTTTAGGTCATAAGCTGCCAAAAATGAGAGATGGTGGGGTTGTGGTCATGAATTCAAATATCTTGATGGCCACTGGATTTGAGTATTTTGCTTTTATGTAGATCAGTAGATGCTGTTGTGAAGGAACATTAAATTATTGCTGCTAGTGACAAAAAAGTAGGGACCCCTTGAAGGATTGGCATCGTTCCCGATTGACTTCGGTGTTTATTTTGGTCAAAATGTTTTGATTGTGAGTGTTTGTAAGTTGTCATCTTTGTTAATTAGGTTATTATGTCATCTCTGTGCTGCGTAAACATCAGTCATATGTTGTATGAATAGGATGGTGACCTTACGGAAAGCATGTGTATGTGCATGGAATGATGACTATGTGTGATGTGTCAACTTCAGATATATTAGATGTTTTGGTTAGTAGCGCCAGCATACAATGTCAATATATCCCTCTCACTCACAAGTTATAATTGAAATAAAAAACACCTATAGGAATGACTTAAAAGAATTAAGTCTTTATTGATAGAAATAGGTTACAAACATATTCAAAGGCCCAGTTTCCATAACTACAACAGTACTAATACTAAAAATAATAATAATGATTTTTAACACGAGGTCACACATTTGGGGGAAGGAATTTCTGACTAAATCAACCAGAGACATGGCTGTGTGGTTAAGAATTTTGCTTCACAACCAAGTGGTTTTGAGTTTGATCTTATTGCATACTACCTTGGACAAGTGTTTTATACTATAACCTCAGGCTGACCAATGTGTTGTGTGAAATTTGATAGAAACTGTATGGAAGCTCTTCATATCTATAAGAGTGTGCCATCATGTGAAGGCACATGGCTTAGTGGTTGGAGTATTCAGCTCGCAATCACAAGGTCATGAATTCGATTCTCAGTGGCACATTGAGTCCTTGAGCAAGATACTTTATTTCACATTGCTCCAGTCCACTCAGTGGGCAAAAATGAGCTGTACCTGTATTTCAAAGGGCCATTCTTGTCACATTCTGTGTCACGCTGAATCTCCTTGAGAAATAGGTTAAAGTTACATGTGTCTGTGGAGTGCTCAGCCACTTGCATGTTAATTTCATGAGCAGGCTGTTCTATTATTAGGATCAACTGGAATCCTCATCATCGTAACCGATGGAGTGCCAGTTATGTGCAAGCATGTCTGTGTGTCTACCCACTAATGCTATTTCAGTGATGATGTTTATGTTTCCCATAAACAAAATGTCCAGCAGCAATTCGACATGTGGAGACATGGAATAAGACACCTTACTTGAAAAACAAATAAGGGTTGGTATCAGGAAGGGCATCCAGTCATAAAAGACTGCCTCAAGAAGTCTTGGTAAATCTATACTAGCAAAGGAAAAGCAGACATGAAAATAGTGAACAAGTTCTCAACTGGTGTTTCATTTTACCCACTCCAGAAAGATGAAAATCAAAGTTAAGCTTGGCAGGATTTGAACACTGAACATCAAGAGACATAACTAATCATTGAATTGGCTTTTGTTCCTAAATACAATAAATATACAACTCTCTTCAGTGGAACCAGAGTTTAATCAAAACTGCCTGAACAAAAGTTCAGACTGGATTTCTCAAGTAAAGACTGTCTGTATTGACAAGTGTTATTGAAAGTTAAATTGTCTTTCACGAGGTGTCAAAGTTATTATGTTGAGTCAAAAGTTCTCATCCATGGTTCACTTCCTGCACTCGTGACGCTTCATCAATCAAGAAGAGTTGGAAGCTTCAGTGAAGGAGTTCTTCACCTCGAAGGACAAAAACTAGTATCAACATGGGATCAAAGAACAGGCAGAAAGGTGGCTTCAGACAGTGCTGCACGATGGCCTCTACCATTACATAAAAAATAAAATTGTAAGATGTTTGAAATACAGAAAAATGAAGAAGCAATGTGTTTATATTGAGTTGTCAGACCAATTCCAAGACATTGCTGAGAGATTCTAGTGAACATTCTCATCAATGAGCCTTGATGCTACATGAATTGCATAAAGCATCAATACATTGTTTAGATATATATATATATATATATATATATAGTGAGAGCACACGGCCAAGCAGTTAGTGTGTTGCACACACGATCACAAGATCATGGTTTAAATTCTTGGATTAGGTGGTGTGTTGTGTTCTTGAGCAAACCACTTCATCTCACTTTGCTTTGAGCTCACTTCGATATCGTACGTGTGGCACACTGTGCACCTGTTCAGATGTCAATTTGATGGAGGGAGTGAGCTAATGTACAACACATGCATTTGATTACTATAAACAAATCATTTGTGTGGATCATTGAGCAAAAACTGAACACTCATACATCATCTTTGATGGGAGATTCCATCACACACACACACCATCATCTAGCGTCAGTTTTCCATGCTGGCATGGATTAGATGGTTTGACTGGAGACTAGCAAGCTGGAGAGCTGCACTAGACTCCAGTCCCTTTTGGCTTGGTTTTTATGGCTGGATGCCCTTCTTAACACCAACCACTCCAGAGAATGCACCAGGTGTTTTTAACGCGTCACCGGCACACACACACACACACACTATATATATGTATATATATGCTGAGAGTAGGTTTTCAAAGTCCATTTCCTTGATATGCTTTTGTAATGACAATTGTAGATGCTGATATTGTAGCTCCTTTTGACTGACATGTGTTGTGGCAAATTTCATTCTTTGTTAGAAATATAAGTGGAAATACATCCAGGGTTAGCTCAAAAATGTCATTTTATCTACAGGTTAATTCATACATGATAGCAGCAATATGCCCATTGTTAAGTGAGCTGGACTTTATTTTTGCTGCAGTTTCAAATGGAGTACTAAGGAAGAGGGAAGATCACTGGTAAGCCTGTGCATTTCTCAAAGTGATTTCCAAGAAATAAGCTTGAGTGATTGCCAGTTCCAAATTTGATGAAACGTTCAAAACGTTTTTGTCAAATATGGTCAGAGGAGAAACTGGAAATAAAGAAATCTCTAATGCTTATTTCTCAACATAACATACATGAGCAGTTTACAACTTAGAATTTAGTATCTAGCAAAGTTACATAGAATTGTGACACAAGAAATAGTCAATGAGTTCACCAGATTGCTTTTTTTTTTTTTAATGATTGCAACTAGAGTCAGCACAAAAACTATTTTGTAGTTAAATGAAAATTGATGCAACTGATAGTAGCTATTGCAGTATTGTAGTTGATGCAATGTGCAATATGATTGTTGAAGATAGATGGTAAGATGAAGTTAGTAACATGGGTGAGTCTTTGATGTTTAGTTGAACCTGGGAAATTCAGCAACAAAATTGATAAATGTTTTACAATGTGTCCACTATACTTGTTTCAGAAGGAGTGCCATGTGTACACTAAGCTCATATCAGAAGGAGTGCCACCAAAGTGATGTGGATGAAGACATTTTTCCATTGTTATTATTGTTTCCCTGCGGAAAAACATGTCCCAAAGTACTTCTAGTTGAACTTGTGAAAATAATTGCTTCCAAGTTTTAGCTGAATAAATTGTTTCTGTGATGAGAAATAGTTGCTGAGAATCAAATTGTTTTATTCAGCAAAAGCGCTCTACTTCAGCATCCAAAACAAATGTAAAAGTGCCCATTTTTATTGCGAATGGCAGGCTGCCAGCCTTCAACATAATGCTTCTGGGCTGGAAGTAGCAATAATGATCCCATAGATGTTTTATATAAAATGTTGGAATATATAGCAAAAGTTTGAACGTTTGCATAACACAGAAGTATTTACCAGTTTATCTAGTAATACAGAGACTGTAAGGAATGTAATTGTTTTCAATGTACTGTTAGTAGTTATTTAACTGTCATTCTTAACTCTGCACAACACTGTATTGCATGGGACTGCATCGATCAGCCTGTCTATAAATATACAATATCACACAAATCATACTAAACTTCTTGATGTTCATTTATAAGGAGATGCGAAACTAGTGTAAGGGACAAAAAACTGTAATCCATCTTCTATCACACATTTATGTTCTGTAACAGAAACACTGCAGGACTGGACTTTGACCAAGACAATTTTCAACTGAGTTAAGAATTAGTGGTATCTTATTATTTTGGTATTTTATATATAATAATTGGTCACTGTCGGTGTAACAAAGAGGTGCTAGTAGCTGAAATTCTGCAAGGGCAACCTTCTAATGGTAAACAGTGAAGAGATAGACCAGCAAAAAGACAAAACAAAAAAAAAACTACATCAACCAATTGCTAGAAGACACTGCATGCCCTATCCAAGAGCTAAAAAATGAATGACAGACGGGAATGGAAGACATATCTGGAATGCTGAAAAATTCTTGATCCACTAAGTAATTAGGTATATATATATATACATCATTTTGCATTTGGTTTGCAAGATTCTTTTTGTGAATTCATGTGTTGAAACAAATTTTGTTGTCTTGGTATAATGACATATTATATATACACACACATTTATGGTTAATCACTGTACATCAGAAATAACTATCCCTCAAGTAGAAATGAAAGCATGTCTATATTTATTTTAATGTGTTGAGGCATTAAACAGTAATGATACAGTGTTTAAACAGGTCTATGTTAAATCCTATCTGCTGCCCCACAGATAAACATCAGCGCTGATCAACAGACTAATTTTGTCTAATTTCAAATAATTAGATAGAAACTGTGCATCTGAGTAAATATGAACTGTTGATACTATATGTGTGTGTGTGTATAAGATTAAAAAATGGCACAGAAAGACGACAAAGGAACAAACGAAAAACTCAAACACAAGACATAGATGGCAACAAAAACAAACAACACAGGCAGTTGGTACGAATGTAAAGGTACAAACAAAATAAAGGAGGAGACAGCATTAGGATAGGACATGTGTAGAAGTAAAAAGCAATGGAAAATGAGAGATGGAAAGATAGAACGAAAAGTGGGGGGAAAAAATGAACTCAGTGTTGAAGGAAAGGTGAAAGCAAGAGCCCCAAGAGGAGCATGAATGAAGAGGTCAGTGGTCAAGCAAAAAATGGAAAGCTGAAAGGAGAAATAGGATGGTCACATGGTACTGAGAAGGGAGAAGAGAGAGAGAGAGAGAAAACAGGTAGTGAAGGGCAGAGAAAAAGGCTGAGATAGAGATGAAATGGAAGAAAAGTAAAAAGGGGGAAGATAGAAAGAAAGACATGCAAAAGGATGTGTATAAAGTCAGAAGGGTGTATATATGTATCATCATCATCCTTTAACGTCCGCTTTCCATGCAAGCATGGGTTGGACGGTTTGACTGGAGCTGGCAAGCCGGGGCTAACACCATGCTCCTGTCTGGGTATGTATATACAATCATTTTAACATCTGCTTTTCCATTCTTGCATGGCTCAACAGAGTTTATTGAGGCAGATTTTCTACACCTGGATGCACTTTGTCACCAACTTTCACTTGTTTCCAAACAAAATAATACTTTCCCACGTTCTTGAAGAATATTGGAAATGAACAACACTATCTGTATGACAGTGACACTCATTTACAACTATCATGCAATGTCAAGAACAGATGGCACAAACACACACACAGACACAATATATATATATATATATATATATATATATACACACATACAATGGGCTACTTTCAGTTTCCTTCTACCAAATCCACTCACAAGACTGATCAGCCCAACACTTACCCAAGGTGCCATGCAGTGAAACTGAACCTGTAACTATATGGTTGGAAAGCAAACTACACAGCTACACCTGTGCCTATATAGTTTTTCATGTACACTAACTCAAAGGGTTTTGGATGGCAAATCTAGGTTCATGTTCAAGTAAAAATGTCTTTCCTTCTTTGGGATAAAACAAAACTTAACTGTCTGGCTCAAATCATCATACTGTGTGAATGAATACTACAGAATGAAGCTGATGGTAATTCATGAGAAAATGCAAAGAAATGCAGTACGTGTGAGGAAATATAAAGGGGTAGTACCTGTAAATTACTGTCACCTAGGCTCTTAGGTAATATCAACCTCAGCCTGATCATTGAACAAGGGGGTAAACTTTTCAAAGATTCTTTTGCTAGAAGCCCTTTAAGTTATGTATAAAAAACTTAACTTCCAAATGAATTGAGGGGATTCCAATTGCTGAGCCTTTTCAACAAATGCACAGGATATATACATATATATCATCATCATCATTTAACGTCTGTTTTTCCATGCAGGCATGGGTTAGACGGTTTTGACTGGAAACTGGCAAG
>JAOPUL010000001.1:137464216-137474888 GCA_027564515.1 Octopus rubescens | reverse complement strand
TAGATAGATAGATAGATAGATAGATTAGATAGATAGATAGATAGATAGATAGATAGATAGATAGATAGATAGATAGAAAGACAGATAGATAAATCGATAGATAGATAAATAGATAGATGGATGGATAGATAGATTGATAGATGTGTATATGGAGGGAAGAAGAAGAGAGGTGAAGAAAGAGCGGAAAGACAGAGGAAAGAGTAGTGTGATTGTGTAACATATGAGAGGGAGAAAGGGAGAGAGAGAGAGAGAGAGAGAGAGCGAGAGAGAGAGAGAGAGAGACAGACAGACAGAAGAGAGACAGGGCAGAGGACATTGTGTAGTTATATGCGTGTATAGATACTATGTACAAGTAGCTTTTAGTCTAATCTTAGAAATATATCAGGTAAAGAATCTTTAAGAACAGCAAAAGAAACGAATAAAATACCAAAATAATAGAAAAAGTAGGTATTAAAACAACATATCGTTCGTTTAAGAAACACACACACACACACACACATCCACACACACACACGCATACACACACACTCACACACACACACACACACACATACACACACACACACACATATCGGATCGTCTAGTGTGGAGAGCTTATGACGTCAGGGTTTGTTCTGGTTCTTCAGATGCCAGCGGCCACCAACACATCACAGGAGATTGAGCAGACACGGGAGGTTAGTCAAATAAAGTAATGGCTCCAGAAAGTTCTTCCAAGACCATGCTATTAACAAAAAGAAAAAAGAAAAAAGAAAAAGAAAAAAAAGATTCGACTTTTCTCACAAAAATGAACTAAAAAGTTTTAAAAAATTGTTGAAAATGCGCCAATTTTGAAAAATGTTGTCGGAGGGAGCTGTCGCTCTTCTTGCTCTCTTATTAGCTACGCCATTGACACGGATACATGCCTATTTACAATCACTCACAAGGAGCTCTACGTGACCGTCTAACTCAATAGAGTTAAAATCCAAATTACAAGACGCGCATAGCCATCGTTTAAACCTGGTAAATGAAATTTGGTAGACAAAAACTTAAGTTCGTAGAGTGTGTGTGTCTGGCATGTTTTCCTACATATCGTCTGGAGCTGCAGTTCTGGGTCAAGCGAAAAATCTAGACTGGGCTCCTGGTATGTTGTTAGATATTCACACTTCTCTGCCAGTGGGACAAGGTGTCCGGGACATAAAAATCACAGGAAAAAGGTTACAGAGAAAAGTTATAATTTTAGCTAGGAAAAGGTCACATTTTATCTTTTACTAGTTTTAGTCATTATATTGCGGCCATGCCGGGGCACCGCATTTAATAACTTTTAGAATTGTTTTCTTTTTTTTTTAAAGCCTGGTACTTATTCTATCGTTCCCCTTTGCTGAACTGCTAAGTTACAGGGACGTAAACACACCAATACCGGTTGTCAAGCGGTGGTGGGGGACAAACACAAAGCCACACACACACACACACACACTTATGTACAATGGGCTGCTTTCAGTTCCCGTCAACCGAATCCACTGACCAGGCTTTGGTCGGCCCGAGGCTATAGTAGAGGACACTTGTCCAAGGTGCCACACAATGGGACTGAACCCGGTACCATGTGGTTAGGAAGCAAGCTTTTTACCACACAGCCACGCCTGCGCCTATCCTGAAACCAAAAACATATTCTAAATCAGTTACTAACCGACAGTACATGACTTGTACAGAGTTCATATATGATGGCATTACGCATATGTGAAAAAAAAAAAAACCCTTTTATTCGATTTCTTAAGCAAACTAAGACGATAAAAATTTAAGTGTCATTTATTGACAATACATGACATGTACTGATTGAAGACACCTGATATAATATCGTGACGTTACGTGTATATTCAGTATTTTTATTGTTGATGAACGACTTCTATTTCAGCCGACACCACGAAGAAACTCTGTCACGGCATTGTTGTTCTCCCGTTGAGTGACTTTTATTTTCTGTGACTTTTCCCCCCTGGATCCGTGGAACAATGCAGTTGATTGTACATCTGCCCTATGCTAAAATATGATACAGAAAAGATTTATAGAGAATTACTAGAAAAACACGAGCGTCTACAAAACGTTCTGTACGCACTCGGACGATGTCCGGTTATTGTTGACTTGTTTGGCGCGCTTATTTTTCATTGCTGGATGTTATTTCAGAATCGTAATCTCCGTTGTATGCGAAGGCGCGTGGCCTAGTGGTGGGTGTTGCACTCGCGATTGTTAGATCGAGGGTTCGAATCCCCAGACCGGGCAGTGCATTGTGGAGTGCTCAGCCACTTGCAAAATGACAGGACCAACTGTGGATGTACGTGCGGTTATACCGCGCACAGTGAGGTTGGTTGTGGTATCAACAAGTCTGCAGCGTTTGACATCGACTAAGAGGCCGAAATGGTGTAGAAAATCAGCTCCTACAATAGGGGTCGGCAACTTGGCAATGATGAACACCCACTGGAAAACGCGACGAGGGCCTAAGTTTAGAGAGAGGGACTGTTCGCCAAAAGTCTGAATGGGCGATAGGTTAATCGCCTGAAGAAATGTCAGAGTCTGTTTTCTATTGCCTGAAGTTAGAGAGGCTGGAATTATATTAACCACAGCACCAGTGTCGACAAGGAAACGGGTATCTGTAGAGCTGTCGTTTATAAAGAAAAGGCGACTTGGTTTACCGGTGCCAGGAACATTCGCCGCCATTAAACTCTGGCTTCCACGTTTCCCGGACTGGCAGGGATTCTCATTTTGAATGCACAGGGCGGCCCGCAGCAGCGAACGCGGTTGCCGAATCTTTTGTGGTAATATCACCACTGATGAGACTGCCGAATGATGCTAGGACTCATCGAATGTCGATCGTTAAAACGCCGGGGCTGGTTATTGGGACGTGGTGATCGGCTGCGAAATGTTAGCTCCCGTATTTGTGTCGAAAGCGCTTGTATTTGTGCAGCTTATTGAGTCATTAGTGCGCGGAGTTCTGTTATTGCGTAGTTTTTGGAGGACGCAGCAAAGGGATTTGTAGAAGCAGATGTCAGATGGGCCACAGTTGAAAACGGGTTAGCCGCCTCAGCGATCCTGTCTGCCACTTTGGCCAGTTCTTCGATGGAAGCCGATTCTTTGGTGGATGCCAGTGTGATTTGCGTGTTGGAGAGCAAACGCTTAAGGAAAAGTTGCTTCGAGATGTTGTCCAGTAGGGTATGATCAACCAGTTGATTCATCCGTCGCAAGAGCTACAACAGAGTTTTGTCGCCCAATTCCTCGGATATCAACAGTTGCTAGAGTCGTTTTTATCGGGAGGTGGAAGTTCTTTTAACCAGTTCCTACCGAAAAGTGCCGTATGATACGGAACTTGGTGGGGCCATAATCAAATCTCTCACCTCCATTATAACTTCTGGTGAAAGTGCTCCGATTAGGTGAGTTAATCGGGCTGCGTCGCTCACTATTCGGTCCGAAGCGAATTGAGCTTCGATGTGGGAAAACCAGAGAGCCGTGTCGTGGGACCAGAATGGTGGCACTTTTAGGGAAATTACAGCCTGAGGAGCTGCCATGTCAACTAAAGGAGAAGATGTTGATATGCCTTGGTCTGGTAAGGACACTGACGGCGAACAGTTGGATTTTAGTGGTCAGTGGGTGTATCGACTTTAGCGGCGAAAGCTGTTATTCTCGTTTTCGGGTGTAATAACTTTTGAGAAGAAAGCTCCGATTTGCAAAGAAGGCTGTTGAAAAGAAAGCAGCTATTCTTTTTCTTCGGTTGCAACAGAGTTGTTGTAGTAAAGGTGTGCAGTTCTTTCGTCGGGGGGTCACCAACTGTAGTGGAAAGGGTAAAAAAATGTAATGATCAAAGAGTGAAAGTTCGGAAAGAAGAAAACCGTAAAACGATATGTTAATCAACAAATGTTTATTTACCTCTGGATGTGACACGTTTCAAGTTAATAGCAGCAATAGTAGTAAAGGGTATTATGGTTGTTCGCGCATTATGAGAAGTTGGTGGAAGCAGTGTGCCTAACAGGTCAAGCTGCCTGCTAGAAAGCGAAGCGAAGGAAAAAGGACTGTCCGTTGCGTTGAAGCGATCGATAACCACTGAACCCTGGGCTAAAAAAATGGGTTCTATTTATATTGTCGTAACGACTTAGTATCTGCACCGGGACAAAGGAATTTGTATTCCTTATCTATGTTTCAAATCCCGGCGACCTATAGAAATACTTAAACTAAGGAAGTGAGATAAAAACTGACAGCTGACCTCATAAATTCTGATGTGCTATCCGTTAGACAAAGGAAAAAAAAGTTGGAGTGAAATCTAGGTTATGGTTTCGATTCCTAAGCTAAGCAGCCAAAAAGGATCTTCTACAGACTGGATTCGAATTGACGACCCTTTTCGGTTGTTATTGTCAGCCAAAACGCAAAATCCATTCGGCCATTAGGGCCTTTGCAACTGTAAGGGATAAAATGTCATTAATCGGTATGGCTTCAGGCCATCTGGGAAAACGGTCTATACAGACCAAGAGATACATTTTATCCTGAACTGGTGGCAGAGGACCCACAATATCAACATAGATATGTTTGAAACGAGCATCAGGAGTAGCGAATGTATCTAACGTGCTTTGATGTAGCGATGAACCTTGGCTTTTTTGGCAGGATATACAATGCCGTGCCCAATTACGAATGTCCTTCTGCATACTTGGCAATACAAAACGGGCTGAAATTAATTTCGCCATTGCCGAAATACCAGGATAAGGTAAATTATGAAGAGCTGAAAAGACGGTTTGTCCTTGGTTTTCCGGAACGTAGGTGTAGAAAGTCTAGTAGAAACTTCATACCATATAAGTGAAACACTAGAATGCAGTGGTCATGAACGAAAATCTAGAGAAGATGACTCTGAATTTCGGAGTTGCAATAACTCTTCATTGTCTCTCTGATCCAAAGCAATATTCTCCAAATCAAGAATATCAGCAGAATGCAAAGCATTGATATAAACACGGGAGAATGCGTTTGCTACAGAATTTCCAGCACCCTTGATATGGCAAATATCCACAGTAAACTGTGAAATATAATCAAGGATAATGGTTTATTATCAGTATAAATGGCGAAGGTTCGTCCATCTAAGAAATGGGGGAAATGCTTCACAGGAATTTTGGACAAATTGTTGCAGTACTCTACCGATTCCAAAACCAGATGCATCTACTATCAGTGATAGAAGAGTATTTGGTACCAGATGGGCTAGCAGAGTAACTCTAGTTAATTTTTCTTTAATATCATTAAAAGACTGCAAGTCTGTTTGAGTTAAAGAAATAGTTTCGTTTTTACGTTTACGATTACGTAACGACTCTGTTATTGGAAATATAGTCTCCGTACAGTGCTGGATAAATATTTTATAGAAGTTAGTAAGACCGAGAAATTCTCACAACTTCTTTAATGATGTAGGGACAAGAATATTTGGAATAGCTTCTATATTTTTCCTTCGGTAGTCGAATTCCATCTTTATCAATAATATGACCCCTAAACGTGATAGACGAGATGTCAAAAATACATTTACTGGGTGTTAATTACGACGCCATACTGTGATAAACTAGTAAAAGGTTACTCCAAATGCTGTTCATGCTACTCTTCTGGAATGTATTAACAGCGTTCCCAAGATTAAAAAACATTTAAAGAAATTCGAAGAAAATTTCAAAAAGAGTACTTATAGCTGTTTTACAATGAACAATATTAATAATTACCGATTGGGAGAGAGAGAGAGAAACCGCTCTGAAATTATATAAAGCTATCCGTGTGACAACATGCGGTCGGTTCAAAACTACACGAAGTCATCTGCGCAAATCTCCGAGGTGATCTGTGGCGTCATCTGCAACCTAAGCTACACACCAAACACTTTTTATAGGGGACCAGAAGCCAAACTTTAGAACATTCGAGAAAACGTCAAGGCGAAGTGGAAACTACCGACAAAAAATAATAAATGAAAGGTCTCTACAAACTAAATACCAGAAGGGTATTTGGGACGGCAGAAAGCACATCAACACCACAGCCACCAAACCACCACCACCACAACAACAACAACAACAACCACGACGACGACGACGACGACGACATAAGCAAACATGGTACATACAGCCAAAACCACAAAAGAGCGAAAACAAATACAAATACAAGAATAACAAATACACAGCACCGAAATCAACTGCAAAACACTCCTGAGTCGGAACCATTGTTGTTCGAAAGAGCAACAGTGATTTGATCGAAGAAGTATATGTATGTTCTGGGTACGACTTTAAACTGCATCCGGTAGTGGAGCCTTGGTTCAGGAGCTCCAGGCTTTTGAGGAATGTGGAACCACCTCTTAGCCACTACTGCTCTCAGGTTTACTCTGATCCGGAGTAGTAGCACCTCTTAGGGTCCCAGCTATGGGTTAATTAGCATGTGAACCATTGAATGTGACGGACCCTTAGTTCTCGTTAGAACTTCCTTTTCGGAGAAGGTAAACTCGCATAAAAAAATAATCTGAAGTGCAGTTGGTTTCAGGTCGTCTCAACTGTTGTATCAGCTGCAACATCAAGTTCTGATACGACTGCTATATCAGTTTTTTTTTATGCGCACACGTACACACACTGTCAAAAATGGCTTTCAACAAGTACCTAAATATGCACATAATTATTTCTAAGTATTACAGAAAATTTGTCATTTTGATATACATAACTGCGAACAATTAACTCAATAATTTTAATTATACACAACTAATATTAGATAAAACTTTAACAGATAATTACTGGTATATACCGCAGATTTTTCTTCCTTAGAAGGCCATTTTAACTGCCCTTCTCTTTTAATTTTTCTAGACATTTATTTGACACTCAGCGTCGGGAGTGACCTTGTATTATTCTTGTAAGCAAAAATAAAAAAAATATCCTTTTGGCGCAGGACATCTCCGCAAAAATAACAGAGACATTCTGGAAAGGATTTTCACAGAACGGGTGATTCAGTCTCCTAAACTGCTGAGGACACTGAGTCACCCCAACCTTCTTCAAGACGAAGATAAGTGATCTCTCATTCTTTTCTCTGACCAACGTAGAATATGTTGCACTAATGAACGTGGCCTGAGGTCGGCTAGAAGCAAGGTCAACGACTTCAAGTTACTAATACAAATGTAGAAGCCACAGTAGCATAGCTAGAGTGGGGGCGTGGGGTGGTCTGCTCCGTGCGGCGTTTTTATGGAGGTAGCACTTTTGGGTTTGCTTTATAAGCCTGTGTAGGCTGTGGGTACCGGGCTAGGGTGGAAGATTCAAGGGCTGTCCCGGGAGGCACACACTTCAGTTACGCCACTGGGTAGCCATCAGCGAGACTAGGTGTTCACATCTCTTCTTAGAGTCGGTCTGTATCGGCAAGCGATGTGGCAGTGTTGTCTCAGAAAGGTTTGATCTCCAGGTACTGATGATCTTCCAGGACTCAGACGATAAGCTGGTATGGAAATGAGTAGCTCTAAAACACGAAGGAACAAAAGCCGTTCAATGGGCCTTGATTGCAAAGGTGTGATGTCGAAACACTTACACAAATCGACATTTAACAGGCTTAGACGTGCATGTGCTACTCGATTCCAAGTACGCGACTTCCCAGTGGTTTTTTGCTTAACTGTTCTGGACGAACGATGGATCAGAGACATCAATGGACTTTAGTGTCTTTTTCGATAGCTTTCGACAGTGGAAGACGCGGAGTAATGCAAAAAGTCGGAAACAGTGGCCGAGATACGTGAGTTAAGTGGCTGTACAAAGAGTAAACTACTCTATGAGATTTACGCATATGTACAAGAATTTTTCGATAAATTAGCAGACGTCTACTACAACTGGCAGTTATACCGAACATTTCCTGGATCTGTGAGCCTGGAAGTGACGCAGATGCCGAGGAAGAAAGCGACCAAGGGCTACGTAATTATTTCTGATCTATTTACTGAATGCAGATTTTAAGATTTTAGCTAAGGGACCGGCAAATATATTACAGCTTGTCGATTGTGTGATCGGGAAAGCACTGAGTTACGATCCCGAACAGATCTATTCACTACAACCCCAACTCCATTCAAAACATTGTTGAGAAGGTGGGTAACAAACCTAGTTCTAGTAAGGCCCTGATCAGTTTCAACCAATCGAAAGACCTTAGATAGGTCAACCATCGTTACTTGGCGACTGTTCTTAAGGCAGCCGGTTCCGATTCTGTTTTCAAAAGTTGAATCACTTCACTCTATAGCGGCATCAAACAGTGGTCAAATTAAATAGAAACCGTTTCAAATCATGTGCTCGATCTGTCAAGGGTGTCTTCTCTCACCCCTTCAGTATTTATTGATACTCTAACCACTGTTGCGGAAACTGGAGGTGTTGAGGGGCATCCTGTTCGAATTAGAATGCGGGAGAACCGTGTTGGCATATACAGACGATACCACCGTAATGGCATCGGACACTACAGAAGTGGAAGTAGCTGGCACTGTTCAAGAGGAGGAGTACGAGGGTATAACAAGAGCAAACATTAACCTGAGTAAAACGGTGGGCTTGCAACTCGACGCCTGAAGAGGCAAGTGCATGCCGTCAGATAAGATTGTGGGGGTACTGGAGACACGGACCAGTTATGTTGCTTGACGTCTGGTTCAGTCCGGACTTTCAAGTGGATCGTAACTAGGAAGAAATTTTGAGCAGAATGGCCAGCCCCATCTAGTAATAAGTGGAAAGGAAATTATCTCTGAAACGCCGACAGAAGTAGCGAATGCATACATCGTCTTCATTATATATTATCACCTGATCAGTATTCGTTAGAGAGAAAGAAGAGAGAGAGAGAGAGAAAGAAGAGAGAGAGAGAGAGAGAGAGAAACGGACAAAAAGACAAACAAACAGAATGAGGATGTTGGAGGACATTCCATCCATGACCGTCCCGTCCAACCCCACCTACTTTATCTTATACATTTTTTCCTTTAAGAGGATAGGAGATTATCCAATGTATATTTTTTAAAAGACATGGGTGATTTGACGGCTAATTCAATCAGATCGAGGTTTCCTCAAACTGAGTCGTAAGACAAGATCCAACTTGAAAATATCATTGTCACATCATTAACAAGTTATTGATCTTTTGCAATTGATCAACTAGAATAAACACTTTGTTTCTCTTTGAAGTGTAAAAGAAAAAAGAAAATATATATCGAATATATTTTAATATATTTTATAGCAAGGGAACACGACAAGTTTGTGGCTCAGATCTTTTTTTAAGAGCAAGTTGTTGTAAACGCCATCAATGAGACCAGGCGAACACATCTTTTAGTCGGTCTGGATCGGGAGATATGGTGACAATGTTGTTTCGGAATGGTTTGGATATCGAAGTACAAACAACCTATTTGGATCCAATACCACCGGTTGGTGGTATTGGATGTGAGCAACAACAAAGGCACTGCTTTCAGTGGCAGTCTATGCCTCGACAAGGGCTGTCCCATATGTTGAATTGGTAGCCTAAAATAGTCCTGACCACGGGCAATCATGCAAAAGGTGCATAAAGCCATAACAACTTAAGCATAATGATTATCATGACCTGATTAGATAATGTGTAAATTGTATGCATTAGAAAATAGATTCCAAGAATTATTATTAAAAACTAGGTAATACAAATGGTGTAAAAATATAGTGTAAACTATTAATGCACATTAATTATTATCTAGTATCAATATCAAAATCCAATGACAATATAAGTTAGTTAAAACAACATTATTTTCTTTCTTCATATCACAAATGCACCCCTGAGGCAATCCGAGAACTTCTAGGTTAATGACAAACAGATGTTGATGCGAGATCCCTTCTGGGATTTACTTTAGCTGTCTCCATCTAAAACAGGACTTACACCACCTTAATTCAATCTGTCAACAGTACAGTAACCATGTCATTCGTTATCATCTGATAAAAAGAATTAATGTTATTTCATTAGTCAAATTCTTTGTTTTTCATTATTGACTCGAGTTGCTCAACACACACTAATCGAAATTTTCCCCTATCCTTAATCCAAGTAGGATTTCTTCCAGCCCGAATAATTGTTTTGATATTGGATAGTTTCATCAATGTCAACAAATAGATTAATTCCAGTACGATGTAGTCACCCAATAAACTTTTCTGTATAAGATAATCTAATCTGCAGCCAGAGGAAGGTGTGCGATGACTGAACAACATTTTGAAGAAAAACTTGTTAAAGGATTCAATTCTAGGATCAAAAGCATGTTTTATAAACTGGGAGTTTCTAGGGGGGTTTTTTTGCACCCTATTCGTTTCAGCCAATTATTAAGGGCCACAAATTCAGGTCCATTATTAAAAAAATAATTCTGGAATAGCAAATCAGGCGGAAATAGACAATAAACAAAGTTTAGCTGTTGCTGTACTTCTATGTTTACAATAGTTTCTTCTTTCCAATATGTGATATCAACAACAATTAAGATGCTTTATTGATTTACTGCATAGTAATGACTGTAATCATCCGTCAGTAGATGTAACTTTTAAAGGGGTGTTCTGGTAATTGATGAACACCTCTGGTCATATAGGACCACCCTACTATGAATTATATCTTTTTCAATGTTTGAGTTCCCATTTATATATCACAGACTTTGCTAATAATGGTTTCTGATTTAGGCACAAGGCCAGCCATTTCGAGGGAGGGGTTTAGTCGATTACATCGACCCCAGTTT
>JAOPUL010000001.1:137346620-137375173 GCA_027564515.1 Octopus rubescens | reverse complement strand
TCTTGTGTGTGTGTGTGTGTGTGTGTGTGTGTGTGTGTGTGTGTGTGTGTGTGTGTCACTGTGTGTGTGTGTGCGTGTGTGTGTGTGTGTCACTGACATTTTATGTGTCCTCCTTAACACCATCTGAACAAAAATGTGTTTGCTTACCATCTCAGGTATGCAATAAGTCCCATAGTCTCAGCTTTTTATATGTGGGGACCGATGGAATAAAAATAAATACCTGACTTGGGAAACAGGTATAGGTTGATGACAAGAAGAGCATTTGGCTGTAGAGAAATCTGCTGCAACAAGTTTTATCAGACTCATACCAGCATGGAAAAACAGACATAAAGCCAAACAAATGGTGACATGCTTAAAGTTGTAAGAAAAGAAACAAATGAAATAAAACAAAAAGAGAGGAAAATGAAAAGTAAAGACACCGCCCCCCCTCCACCCCCCGAATTTTATAAAATCTCACCATGAACTGATTTTCAAGTGATGCAGAGGAATTGCATCAGTGCCCAGATCACAAATATGCACTAAAATCTTTTGACATTTCATAAAATACTGTTTTATTAAGAAATAAATGAAAAGTGAACAACAGTTTTTAAGCATTTCCCCATTCTGACCCAGGAATCTGTTTTCCACCCTCCATTAGTTTTTTGGTAGGTCCTCAGTTTCATGCATGTCTTTGCCAATAACATCAACATAGTTCAGAGGTTTTTGTCTTCTATTAGGGTGCAGAAATTTCCAAAGGGTTTAAAGATCACCGCACCCTAAAACTAGTAATATGCTACGTTGTCATTGTCGTCGTCATCGTTGTCATGTATCGTACACTTTTCAGCACGTTGATAACACTACACAAAATCTTCCTGATCAAATGCGAGTTCTCTCATCGAATGAAACCATAGCATTACTTCATTCTGATTTCCTCATAGTGTTTTCTTGGCAGAGATATCGGACTGGTTTGCCATTACCTTCCCCAACTGGATGGCTCATCCATTCTTCCACAAGTCTTGTTCTTAGTCTTGCTGGGTGTCCACACACCCTTCTCACAAGATACGCAAGCTACTCAAGTGAGGGAGCTAATTTAGTTATTAACCCTCAACCATGGAACAGGTAGTACCGGTTTACATGGTACCAGTAGCAGATCTCATCAGCCTGTGATGAGAACCCTGACCTTTTAGCGCTACAAAGGCACTAAAATCAAAACCTCCTTATTAACGACAATCACCTTCATGAAAACCTGTGAACAAAATCCAAACGACTTATTTGATTTATGAATTTGACTGTAAAAGCCAAAGCTGTAGACTTCAAGAGTTCTGTTGTTACAGTGGTGATACCAGTATAACACTCTTGTAGGCTCACCATGCACTTGCAATAAGGTGTAGCTGCAACAAGAGATTTGTGGATAGATAACACATGCATGCTATATAAAATTTTGCATAAAAATAGATGATTGCAGAGAAATGCCAATGCCACTGTCTGTCTAAATCCATCTTGACACCTTTACTCAGTACATAAGAGGCTACAACAGTTGTTACTTTTCACTAAGGAATAAATTCAATGGGGTTGCTGATTCTGTCAATCTATCATCACTTTGCCCAACATTCTGCTGATTCGACTAAATGGTAGCACATAGAAAAACCCCCAGCAAAGGAACAGTTGTTGATTGCATCAAAATCAAACCTGTATGTAACAAGTACTTATCAAGTTGGTCTTAGTTGGGCTTGAACTTAGAACACAGAGGTTTGAAATTATATAATGCAAAAACATTTAATCCAAGGCCTCCCTTTTGTTGCCATTTAAATGCTGATGTAATTTTTCAGATATAAAACAACTTGGAAGGAAGGGGGAGATAATCAGCTGAAGAATCAAGTACATTACTACCCTGGAGTTAATGAAAGAGTGTTTATGTAATTGTTTGACCTGCAAGAAATAGCAGCTAAATCTCCCTCAAACCACATGCAACCATCTCAAGAAAGGACATATTAGATAATATAGAACTGGGTTCCTTATGCCAAAAAATAAGAGAGAATGGTGATGGTTGGAATGTTAGGACTGACCTCAAGCTAAGCAAGAAAAATAAACTGGCAAAGATGAATAAATATACAAAATCTGAACTCAGAAATATTATAAATCATCTCTTCTTCTCTTAATCTATTAATTCTGCTATCATTCCCATCTAATTAAATGATAACAAAAATTTCCAACATTAGCACAAAGCTACGCACATTATAAGATATAGAACAATCGATCAGACATCTCTCCCACCACCACCACACACTATTTAACTGGTATTTTATTCTATCTACTCCAGAAAGACAAAAGACAAAATCAACTTTAAGATTTGAACTCAGAACGTAAAGGGACGTAACTAAATACTACAAAACAGTTTGGCCACTAATGATTCTACCATATAGGAAACATGAACTGAATTAAATACTTCACAGTATTCAATTTCAAAACTATGTTGCCAGTTCAAATCCTACAATGACCAACACTAAGTAGCAATTACATATGAACATTTAGTAACAGAGGTAAATATTAAATTTAAAGAACAAGCAGGTGAGGGAGGGGCATATTGAAATATATATGTATATATGTGTGTGTGTGTATGTGCATGTACGTATATGCATATATGTATATATATATATATATATATATACATGTGTGTGTGCGTGTATGTGTGTATGTATATATGTATGTATATGTATGTATGTATAAGTATGTATGTATGTGTATGTATGTATGTATGTATGTATGTATGTATGTATGTATGTGTGTGTGTGTATGTATGTATGTGTGTATGTATGTGTGTATGTGTGTATGTATGTGTGTATGTATGTGTGTATGTATGTGTGTATGTATGTATGTGTGTATGTATGTGTGTATGTATGTATGTATGTATATCCTACCTTTTCTGATTCCAAACTCTGAAAGTCTAAACCTCGACGATATAAATCAGCTTTAGAATTTGCTAGAGTGACTTCTTGTTCAGCTAAACGCTGTTGTAGACCAGCCTGCAATGAAACAAAAAAAAAATAACTTTGAATAATTTTATCTAACTGAATTATGTACTAAAAAAAAACAAAACAAAAACATCATTGAATTCAATATTTTGACAATGTTACCATTGACTTTAGACCAAAATAAGCTTCTCAGTTTCAATAAAAACAGTTTCATTTACTTTTCTAATTTTTTTTTTTTTTTCAGAAAAGAATGAATGTTACATCTTCACAATTATTATTTTCTTCCCCAAATTTTGATTGCATATTCTATACCATATTCATTAAAAAAATAAATTCCATATTCATTCCATATTCTGTAAATCAATATAAGTTAGTCCACATTATTCCGTAAGGAGCAAAAGGCCAGTTTCCCGGTTTCTCTGGATGGGACGCCGGTCTGTCACAGAATTATTCATTTTTACCAGCTGAGTGGACTGGAGCAGTGTGAAATGAAGTGTTTTGCTCAAAAACACAATGCATCGCCCAGTCCAGGAATTGAAACCACAATCTTACGATCATGAGTTTAACACCCTAACCATTAATCCATGTGCCTCCACAAAAATCAGTACCAGGTAGAGGTGTTAAACTGACCGATGGATTAAATCTATTACCCAAGAAGGCCATGATTGGATTTGAACTCAAAACGCAAAGAAATGGAACAATCTAAATGCTAAGTTCAAGTTCTACACAGGACAATTTTACTTTTCATCCATCTAGGTTTGTTTAGGATCTATCTAGTGTATAGCTGCTAATTCAATCAACTACACACTGTTTAAAAAATGAGTTAACTTTTGGCTAAAATAGATATCATTTTACCACCCTTGCTATAATGTACTCCTGTTTCTATTAACTTCAGTATAATCTTGCCCAATGCTAATCCCACCTTTCTACAGATATCAGAATCTCACTCAATGCAACTATAATAACTTGCTATGTTATTACCCACGCGTATATGCATGTATGTGTGTTCATGCACATACATTTGTGTGTTGATTTTTATAGCAATTACAATTTTTGAATACACATGGACGAGCACCGTGTGAGAGATTACCTCTTCTGAAATGGACAGTAGCAGTAGTTTGAGTGTGTGCATGCAAAGGAAGCGTACCTGGTTTTGTAACAAACAATCTATTAAGTGGCAAAATTAGTAGAATGACAAACAAAATACCTTATTTTACATTCTGACTTCTAATCTCACCCTGTTCAACTTTGCCTTTTATCAATTGAGTATTCTGGCTGATATAAATCAACTACACATTACAAAACATTTGGCAATGTGCCTACATTTTTTTTTAATGGCTTGGCCAGAGGAGGAAAGATAACACCTAAGACCATTTTCAGGGCCTCCAGTCATTGGTGGAAGGAAGAGAGGAAGTTTTCCTCAAATCAGAGATTGACTCAAATGCTTACAACAGAGTGGACTTTGCTAAGGCACCAATGGACCAAGAGGTGATATTAGAGAGAGTGTGGAATGTAGCTAAGTCTGTTATAGCAGTGAAGAGCAATCAAGCAGAATAAAGGTGAGGCAGATGTGAAGACTAAAGGATTCTATATAGAGACCCAACATATAAATATAAAGAATCTTTTATCTTTTGTTTCAGTCATTAGACTGTGGCCATGCTGGGGCACCACCTTGAACAACTTTTAGTCGAATGAATCAACCACAGTACTTTTTTTTTTAATGCCTGTCATCATATAATTTATAGTTAAAAGCTTTATTAATCCTTTAAAAGAGTATACCAAGGAGAGTTTTAGTAAAAAGCATTAGGGCTGGTTCCATGTAAAAAGCACCCAGTACACTTTGTAAAGTGGTTGGCATTAGGAAGGACACCCTGCTGTAAAAACCAAGCCAAAAACAGACTATGGAACCTGGTGTGGCCCCTGGCCTTGCCAGCTACTGTCAAGTCATCCAACCCATGCCAGCATGGAAAATGGGCATTAAATGATGATTTTTACCTTAATCCTAATGTTAGTGTTATTGGTAAAGAATGCTATTTAGATGACAACATCAAAAAAGTAATGAATTATAACAAGGATTAATGTATCTTGAATTATACACAAATCAGAGCAAGGTTCAACTGGTTTATCAATCCAGGTCTTGGAGAGTCAAGGAGGAACCGATGGATATTTGATAATCCCCTCCCTTCTTAAAGGATGAAAAATAGGAAAAAAAAAAAGAAAAAACCTTCCAGCTCCTTTGAATTTTGAGAGATCTTGCCGCCCCTACTGAAAACAGTCTTGTTCCATCTTGAAAAATTTCTTAGAGGCCATTATGTAAAAGCACTTATGGAAGTTCTGTTCACTACATTAACAGATTTTAGTAGATAACATGCAGTATACTGAAAATGGCAGACTGTTAGAGATACCATTTTTTAAAAAAATGGATAAAAATCAGAGGAAAAATTTATGGTTGCAGATCTGTCATTGCTTTGATAAAAAAGATATGAAATATACTAAAAACATTTTAACCTAGAAAAAAAACCATGTAAATTGTAGCAAATATTTGTAACTGAAAATATTAAAAGTCAGATGATGATAAGTCATAGATATTCCTTACATCATTTTGAATTTCATTCACTTCATAATTTATGAGATTCGTCACAAACTTTCTTGAGTTTGAAATTTTTTTTTTTTTTTTTTTTTTTTTTCATTCTAAGCAATGTGAAAAGTTTATAAATACAAAACTTAGTTTCTTCTACACAGTATATTTAGGGAGAAAAAAATTAGTAACATTGAATCAGGAAAGGAATTTAGTGCTAGAGAAAATTTATCTAATGGTTTAGCATGAAAAAGAATAAAATGGATTTTTGTCACCAACCAAATCAAAGGAGATAAGGTAATTTTACTGATTTTGATTACAGAGCGAGAAAGACATGACTGAGGCCCACAGAGAAACAATCTCATGGATTAAAGAAAAACAATACCATTTACAATACCATTTTGGTTCTTCAGATCAGCAGCTATAAATTTGTGAGAAATATGAGACAAAAACTTGACTCCAACAGTTAACATTCAGTTTTCTGTGTTTGCATGGACCAGACAGAATTTGTTGGGGCAAATTTTCTATTGCTAGATGCCCTTCTTGTCACCAACTTTCACCTGTTTCCAAGCAAAAGAATATTTCTCCAGAGCCAGACATGTTTTTTTTATGGAAGACCAGAAATGAACATTATCACCATACATGTGAAATTGTTTATTTACAACCATCAGTAGTGTCTAGACAATGATATACACACACACACACGCACACGGCAGGTTTCTTTTAGTTTTTGTCTTCCATATCCACTCACAAAGCTTTGGTTGGTGAGAGGCTATTGTAGAAGACACTTGCCCGAGGTGCTGCGAAATGGGACTGAACTCAAGACCACTTGGCTAGGAAGCAAACTTCTTAACAAAACAGACATGCCCACACTTATAAGATACATAACACAAAAAAGCAAAGACAAATGAAAATTGTCTGGAAATAATGTTTTAGTTATCTAAAATGTTCTCATGACTATTTGGTGGAGACAAATACAGGATCTTGACAATTTTTATTTTTCTCATCAATAGAGTTCCAATAACAAGTGATTTGACCTCAGAATCTCAAAACTAAATTTGAGCCAATTTTTCTATTGACATTATTTTCATTGCACAGTTTTTGTGATAAACACAATGAAACTATTGCATTTTCAAAATATATTTTCATACTTCGTCCAACCCATGCCAGCATGGAAAACGGACGTTAAAGGAGGATGATGATGATGATGACTTCAGTGGCCTGTACCTAGAAATACTTATCTAATCACTGATAGATAAAAGATACTTTCAAATTGACAAAAAGACACGAGTCCTTCTGAATGAAAACCAAAAGCACTTAACAATAAAATGTTTTCTGATAATTACATAGAAGAAAAATAGTATGCCATCTAAGACAACAGAAAAAGATCCCTCTAGTTCAGTGGTTCTCAACCATTTTTTCCTGTGGACCCCTTTGATTCCTGCTTTACTGGGCCTCCATAACCATTCACTGTTTATAAAAAAAAATCTTACTGTATTTTAATAAATATTATTAGGAATTGTATAAAAATTAAAATATTTTGTGTATTGTAGAAATATAAGCAATTTATTCACATAAATTTTAACAACAAAATCTTATATGGACCCCTGTTTTGAACCACTGCTCTAGTTGTTTGCTCTGTTAGAGACAGCTACCAAATCTCCTTCAAACCCCACCCTACTATTTTAAAAAGTACATTTGATAATGTAGACATAGATAGACCATGTCTGAAAAGATGTGATTGCCATGGATATAAAGTCTTTGACCATAAGTTTGATTGATTAAGGCTGAACCGGAACTAAATAAAAAATGTAGGAAGCAGATAAAATATATATGGCTGTGGGACTCTAGAATATACCATTGAATGGTCGTTTAATGTAGCTTGCTCTTAAAAAACAAACTATGCCACTTGATATTCAGAACCAAATTTGCTAGAGAAATAATACCCCAATTATATAAGAAATGTTTCGCTTCATAAAACATCAATGTATCTCAGGTTACATCATGCTTATGATTTCTAGAAAGAATGAAATAATGCAGGACATGATTAGCACTTAAGAACTTCATAATAAGTAAGCAACAACAACAACAACAAAAAAATGTGTGTTCTACGCATCTTTTCCTTTACTTATTAATTTCAAGTTCAAACTTCTAATCTTACCAAATATTATGAAGTAATGATTTTCTCTCTTATATTAATGTCCACTAAGGGACACAGGGTGTGTGTGTGTGTGTGTGTGTCTATGTACATATATATATATATATATATACATGCACATGCACACACACACACGATGGGTTTCTTTCAGTTTCCTTCTACCAAATGGTCGGCCTGGGGCTATAACAGAAGCCACTTGCCCAAGGTGCTGTGCAGTGGGACTGAATCCGAGAACGTGTGGCTGAGAGGCAAACTTCTTATCACACAACCACACCAGAAAACAGTTGCATATAATTTAAGAGGGATTTTGCTGCTAATGTTAGCAAATCAACTAACTACACAATTTTCCTTGTAGGCTGTGAAGAACACTAATCAATAAATGGACTGGGTATGAAACTAAAAAATTGGTCGGAAGATGCCAAGTGGCATACATTTTTGTTCCCCATTATTTTGTATATCTTTTATCTTTTACTTGTTTCAGTCATCAGACTGCGGCCATGCTGGGGCACCATTCAGATTTTCACATGTATGTATGTACATTCCAATCAGTGTAGTGTATAGAAGCAGTGCTTACTCTAGGTGGTAAGTGATTGTATGTGGCATGATGCGTATAGCATTTGGCATGTGCAGTGAGCACATGCAATGTACATGGTGCACAGTATTTTATATAGCATACACTGTACATTGTGCAGCAGATACTGTTAATGAATATTAGTAGTAGTAGTGAGATGTGTGTGTGAGTGAGTGAGTGAGTGAGTGAGCGAGAGACAGAGAGAGACAGAGAGAGTGTGAGAGAGAGAGAGAGAATATAAACAGAGAGAGAAAACAAGATAATCAGAAACCAGGAATACAGGACAAATAGAGAGGGGGATACAAGGCAGTGAGAGGGGGAGGGTAGAAGCAATAGTGATAACTTGAATGAAACTATTTTACAAATGTATCTTATAGTTGCCTGTATAGAAAAAAAAAACATTGATTTCTTTCATTGGCATAAGGCCACAACCCCTTGATTGTCATCAAATGAATGCACTACCAACTCTTTCTTTTAGATGCAAGAAACTGAATATCAAGTAACTCAACCAAACCACCCATCTACCCACCACTGGAAACACCCTTTTCCAGTCAATGTTTTATTCCTGTCAGGAAATTGAAATTACTCCGATCAATGCTCTGCTGCAATAAAAGGTAAGTCTAGAGAGATTGAATATGCTGTGTACAAGAGGTAAGATGGAGGGCAGCTTCAGGCAGATCCCTATGGGCAACGAACACATTTAGCTACAAATTATTCTGGGTGAGTAACAGAACAGAGGTGAGGGGAATATGCCTACTGCTGGCAGACAAATGTATAGATAAAATATGTAACAGAATATTTAAGTCTAAATTAGTCATATACAACACGGCAGCAACAGTGATATGTACATATATATATATATATATATATATATGCACTCCAATCAAGACTGAAATGAACAAAAGATCCTTTTGCAGACTCCCTCTATAACAGAGTGCAACTTTAATTTTAAAGCCTGGTACTTATTATATTGATCTCTTTTGCCGAACCGCTAAGTTACGGGGAAACATCATGATAGCTATTACAGAGTACATAGAGTCTATTGTTATGGTGCTAGGAATAATGTGAGATTATGGAGTGAAGGCACGTGGCTTAATGGTTAGGATATTGGGCTCACAATCATAAGGCTTTGAGTTCAATTCCCAGTGACACATTGTGTCCTTGAGCAAGACACTTTATTTCATGTTGCTCCAGTCCACTCAGCTGTCAAAAATGAGTGGTATCTGTATTTCAATGGGCCGGCCATGTCACATTCTGTGTCACGCTGAATCTTCCTGAGAACTATGTTAAGGGTACGTGCCTGTGGAGTGCTCAGCCACTTGTGCGTTAACTTCACAGGCATGCTGTTCTATTGATTGGATAAAATGGAACCCTCATTGTCATAAACAGAGTGCCAGTCAAGACTATTATGTGATGCAAATGGTCTAACCATTTGTAACACCAATTTCAGGAAACCAATCAACCATCTGATCACCAGGTAAACCAGATAGACTTCATATTCATCAAGAAACAGGATAAACATTTAGTTGTGAATACTAAACCTTTCCCTAGTGAAGAATGTACCACATACTAGTGACCTCAGATTTAGAGCTAGATGGACCCAGAAACACAAGACAATCTAAAGAAAGGAAAGGATGGAAGTTGAACGATTCCCCCCTGCCTGATAGTAGGTTCAAAGAAATTTTAAATGATACATATGTTGAAGAATAAGAGGAGATTATAGAGACCTACAAAACAGAGAACAATTGGTTGTTTCTACCAGACCTTCTGCAAGTCACAAGCCAGATCTGAGGATGGCGTAAGGTTTCAGCTAGATGGAAGGTAACAAGGGGATAAAATGGTATGTTGATAGTATCATAAAAGCTAAGCAACAAGCAGGGAAAAACTAAAAGAAACAGTCAAGCAAGGAATAATATCAAGTATGGACACATATACTTATAGATGAGGAAAGTTGAATAAAGAAGTTCCAAACAGTATGAATAGTAGACTGCGGAATAGGAAAACTGAAAAAGACATGAGAAGTAGCAACGGCTGAACTTGGGAGGCAGAATTCCATAAAGACAACAAGGGGCTGTAACAAGTGATGAGATACTGTGCTTGAAAACTGGATGTAAAAATGACCGCATAACTACAATATAACTTGATCCAGCCCTCAGTTATTTCTGCCATCAAGTAATTGTAATCATTTTTAATAACTTTGATATTATTCTCCCTAATAAAGCCTCATTTTCTTCCAGTTTGTTTCCTACTTAACATTGATATAGTTGACAAGTTATATTAAGTTAGTGTTAATATATATTTAATGCAACATACATTAAGCAGTAGTGTGTGTGGGTGAGAGAGAGAGAGAGAGAGATGGACATTAAATGATGATATCATACAAACATGTTAGAAGATGCATTTGTTATACATTTGAAGTTTCTTTTTAATCAATTTTCAGAATTATCCATAAGAGTAAGGTATATGGCTAGCCATGCATACATGTGCATGCATGTACATGCATGCATGTATGTATTCTCTTGTTTCAGAATTGCCAGTTTTGAAAGACATTCTATTTGATTAACTCAATGTCTTGCTGTTCATTGGACAAGACATGTTTCTTGTTAGAAAAATCATACCCAATCCATGTAAGGTAGGGACCCCCCCCCTCCCAAGAAACAAGATAAAGACATGAAGCCATGTAAGTGAAACAGAAATGAAATATGAAGCTAGCAATTAATGTAACTCATCAATACTCTGTTTAAATGTGTACAGAAGACACAGTAATGATAGTCTGTATACATGCACCTACACACTTACACACACAAAATCATGGTTTTTTTTTATCTATTTCATGGTAATAAAAACATAATAAAAAATGACTAGATAAAAGCTTTAAACCGTCTATAAACATGGCCAAGTCAGACTATTGATTACATATTATTGAGGAGAGACAGCAGGCAGCGCATGTGAGAAAAATATTGATGTATGTAGATGAAAATGTATGCATCTGAAAGTTAGCAAACTGCCCAGTTACTTCAAAGTCAATAGAAGTAGGGTTATTAAACCTACAGATGACATCTAAGAAAACAAACATGCTTTGCTGTTTAACACAACTTGTACAGTGGACAGCTAGAGAAACCATTTTTTAATGCAATATAACATGCATAATCTGTAAACTTACTTTGAAATTATTGAAAGTAAAACTAGTCATTGAATGTATTTTGTTGTTGCTGTTTAGCCTCAGATCAGCTCTGATTGAATAGGTCTGTTATCAAGGACACTCCAGCCATAATCACCACATATTTTTCTCTATATCTAGACTACTTTACTAATGTAACTTCCTTCTCTTTTTAAGATGTTTAGAGTGTGATTTGAGGAAAATTTGGCTGTTATCTATTTCTAGTAGGTAGAGGCTCCCTCATTGGCTTGTAAATGTATTTAGTGGAACTAGAAGGTAGTTAATCTCTATGAAGCTAATTACCAAACAGCTGATAAAGATAAATATATAAATACACTAACATTGTTTTTTTTTAATTTTCGTTCAGTATTTTGTTTTTGCAGTTTGTCATTTAATAAATATAATCAGCTTGAAAGCTGAAATAATAATTACAGATAAATATTGAAAAGTAGCAGCTCTGAGAAAGAATTGCTCACAAAGCATTGTATATACAGTATTTAAACAATGTAATTCGCAGTTGCTTCACAAATCATTTTAAGCCTCAATGCATGCATATTAGTAATTCTCCATCTCTAACATGAAATTATAAAAATATTTCAAAATCACATAAGAATACAATGTTTTCTGTCCTAGTATTTAATTCCGCTTCTAATGCAAGGTCAGGGTTGTGCATTTGTGCATATTAATGCAACCAAGATGTTGCTCCAAACAACACATTACTCTGTTGGGATGCTGGAGGCATATCACAGATAAACAGGTCCCAAAGACCGCATTTCCTGCCAAGTGGATACTGGTGATAATAGGCAAAATTTGAACTCAGAAAGCAAAGACTAGAAAGCACAGACATTGCAAAATATTTCCTTTGTTGCTCCAACAATTCCACCACAACACTGCTTTGTACTGATGCTTTCTCAATCCCAAAATAATTTATTAACCCCCAAAAGACAAAGTTGACCTCAGTGGGATTTGAATACAGAGATCTGGAACAAATACTGCAAGGCATCACTGATGCTCTAACAACACAGCCAGTTTGTTGCCTATAAAAGTATAAACTGGGCAAAAAGTAGCTCACGGGTATTTAGAACAGTTAAACTATTTATGCATGAATGTTTAAAAGAACATCTTTCATTCATTCAGCCAGTATGTTTCACAGTACCTGTGCATCTGCTGTTGTCTATCTATACCAAAATGATATGACATTGACACTCACTGTCTAAAACATCCTTTGATGTAAGTGCTGTGAGAGATGCATCCAGCCTCTGTCATCAGGAGTAAATGCCTCACTCCAAAATACTCCTAATGATAGTGGAAACAAAAGTTCAGATTTGTTAGCTTTAGAATAACATTTTTATATCAACTGAAAAAATTACTATACTGTATCATATTAAAGACACAAAAAACTGTCCTCTCATTGTTAACAACATTGAATAAAATGATTAACTAAAGAGACTGTAATATTCTAAAACAAACAAAAAATTAAATAAAAATAAAAGATACCACAACACTGTTTTATTATTTTCCTTTACAAAATCCTAGTTTTAGAGAAGGTACACTAAGACAGGAAAGGTATCTATCCATAAAATGCTGCTTCGAAAAACCAGTTCAACCGATGCCAGCATGGAAAAGCAGATGCAAAATACTGATGATGATGAGTGAAAGCAAAACTTCATTTGTTTACTGAAGGGGATAACAACAAAAGGATACTCTTTACTTGTTTCTGTCATTGGACTGAGGCCATGCTGGAACATTGCCTTGAAAGGTTTAGTCTATTAGATCAACTCCAATACTTATTTCAAGTCAGGTGCTTTTAAGTCAGTCTGAACCACTAGTTACAAGGACACAAACAAACCAACAGCAGTTGCCAAATGGTGTGAGACAGATGCAAAGAAACATGCACATGCACACACCCACAGGCTTCTACGCAGTTTCCAACCACCAAATTCACTTGCAAGGGATTGGTCAGCCTTGGGATTTAGAAGACACTTACCTCAAAATGTCACAAAGCTAAAAACCATGTGGTTATGAAGTCAAATTTGTTAACCACACAACCATGCCTACATCTATTATAGACATATGAAACAAAATCTTGTGACACCAAATCGTAGATCAGAAATATGAAAAGATCATACTAAACAATGGTGAGAAAATATACAAAAGAAAATAGTATCACACAAACAAGAAAAAGAAAGATAACTATGAAACTGACTCTCAGGTAAAGGAGGAGAAGAAGACTCAGTTGCTCCATTTTGATTTGTTGTTTCTGGGTTTAAACAATTTAGCTGGATCAGGTTCTGAGATTGAAACAAAGCTGCTCCTAATCCATAAAATATACAATGTAAAGTGTCATTTTATCATCATCGCCATCATTTTAACATTCACATTTCTATGTTTGTATGGGACAGACAAAATTTGTTGAGATGCTCTTCCTGTCACCAACCCTCGCCTATTTGTGAGTAAGGTAATATTTCCTCATGACCAGACATGCTTTCACAGAAGGTTGGAAATGAAGGGCATCTGTTTAAAACTATTACACAAAATTAAGGAAAGAAGACAGTAAAACACACACACACATATATATATATATATATCATCCTCCCCCTCCTTTTACGTCCGTTTTTCCATGCAAGCATTACCTATCTATCTATCTATATATATATATGGACAATTAAAATGAAAACAACAGTCAAGAGGATGTACATATAGAATGTATTGGATTAACGTTCAGTATAAGATGGAAAAAAATAGTGTGTTTGTTTTGAGCATGACTCTTTGTCGGAAAGAGAAGAAATCTGGAGAGAATGGAAAAAAAATCCGTGGAAAATGTGTGACTACATGATGGAAAATGGCAGAAATGGAAAAAAAAAATGTTTTTTTTTTAAGACAGGAGAGTGCGAGCTGGTCAGGGTCTGTGATTGTTTAGTAGTATCAGTGTATGTGTGTGTGTTGTTACAACAGGTTAGTAGCAGCAGCTAGATTTTTGGTGTGGAGTCCATATATGTGTTTGCGTGTGCACATAAATGGTCAGGGTGTGAGTGTGTGCGTGGTGGTTTCAGAAGCTTGGTGTGGTGCAGTGAGCATACAGGTCTATGTGCATGCGCATATCTATGTGTGTGTTTATGTCTACGCATGCAGGTGTGTGTGTATTTGTGTGTGAAGGGTATTTTGTACATGCTAGGATGTGGAGATGTGTGTATGTGTGTGTGTGTGTGTGTGTGCACATGGTTGGTGTGTGGTATGTGGTGGGTGCAAACTGTGTGTGGGTGTGTGGAAGATGAATTGAAATGAAGAATGATTAATTAAACGGAAATAAATAAAAATAAAAAAATATAAGATATATAAAAAACTTAATAAAAATAATAAATGGATAAATAATAAAAGGAATGAAATAATAACTAAGTGAATAAATAAAAATAATAAAAAAATTAAAAATACAATTAAAATTGAAAATAAAATTTGTTATCGTTCGTCCAACTATGAGTTCCTGGCCCATATGTCTGCCCCCAGCTTATTTGTTCCCGGTCTTTTATCTGTCTCATCCCTGTTCTATATGTCTGTCTGTCTACCAATAGCCTGTGTGGTGCCATGTATAAAGCACTTGTGACTGTGCTACATAAAAGCACTAGTGTCGAGTTTGGTGATGGTGGCACGTTAAAAGCACCCAACACACACTGTATTGTGGTTGGCGTTAAGAAGGGCATCCAGCCATAGAAACCAAGCCAAATCAGACTGGAACATGGTAAATCCTCCCCTCCCTGGCTTGCCGGCTCTGGTCAAGTCATCCAACCCATGCTTGCATGAAAAACGGACGTTAAAGGAGGAGGAGGATGAAAATTAAGAAGAATCTTTTTTTATTAAATTAAAAATAAAAGATTGAATTGAGCAATAAAGACAAATAATATAAGCAAATATATATAAAAAACATATATATAAAATGTAAGTTTGTTTATATTTTCATATGTTTTTTGTTCATACACACAATGGGTTTCTTTCAGTTTCCATCTACTAAGTCCACTCATGAGGCTTTGGTCAGCTCAGGGTTATAGAAGACATTTGCCCAAGGTGCCATGCAGTGGGACTGAACTTGAAACCATGAGGTTAGGAAGCAAACTTCTTACCACACAGCTACACCATTTGTGGTTCAATAATCAGTAAGAATAACTACTGTCCAATATGGTGAGATTGAGTAATCTAGTCAATAATGTTGGCAAATATTGTAGACACCAAATGAAACAAACCCAGCTTTAAAAGATATTCAAACTCCAAATGTTAAGAGATTTTATGGACTTAATTCCACTATTGAAGTTCTCATGTAAATCATTGATAATTATATCATATATATAATCTTTATGACTTCCGATACCCAACTTATAAACCTATAATGTGAAATATTACTACACCACTGACATGCTTTGGACTCGATATATTGAGTCATGGCTTGCTTGTGCATACATGAATACACATGCGTACATGTGTGCACATGCATGTTCACATTCAAGCAGCCTTTGAACTAATGTTAGAATATATCTTATTGTCTATGACAATAAAAGCCTCTTATCTAAAACAGCAATTTAACAAAACAAATATTTAAAGTTGGACCAACTGTCTGCACAGGACAATTTATAGATTAACATCCATTTTGTAAATGTACAGCCAGTATATCAACACTTTTGACATCTGAAGGACTATTTTAGATCCAGTTTCAACACTTTCCTTCTATCAATGTGTATCTAAATCAATCAATCAAGACAGCACAGCTAATCTTCAAGAGATTATTTTCATATAATCCAGACATTGCTCTGCGTGAGCTATATTGGGGCACTTGTTATCTAGTTGAACCCTTTACAGTCTAGTCTGTATTTAGTGTCTGAAACTAAAGTGTTTTTGCCATCTGTTCATTGAGTGGATTATTTGAAACTTATGCAAGTAATCTACTATATCAATCTCAGTTACATGTCCTTACTATAATGGCTAAATACATTCCTCAAGTGTTTTATAGGAGGAGAATAAAACATGGATCATTTTCATGATTGCCAATCAAAGCAGGTGTCAACACTTAGCTGATATTGACAAAAGAAAAATATGGAATAAAATACTCTTTAACTCTTTAGCATTTAAACCGACCATATCCAGCCCAAATATTCTGCCCATCTTATATTCAAACCAACTAGATCCAGGTTCTCACACCTACCCTGCAATGTCATTCTAAAGATATACAATCACATCATCAAAATCTTGTAGCAATGAGACAATGCATGATTAATTCAAAAAAGTGTGAATAAATAAGCATTACATTTATTTCACAAAGTAATCTGAATGCGAAAGGGTTAAGAGAATTGTTTCCGCACAGTTTATTCATTTGTTTAACATCTATTTCTCCATACTAGCATAGCATGGATGGGAACTCTTAGTAAGGGATTGCTTTTTATTCAATGGGTCTTTGAAAGTAAAAAGCAACCAGTCAAAATGTCGACAAGAAATTTCAAGTATCGTATCACCATTTCCCTCAGATGACGACAAGTGACTGAAATGTCAAAATCTATAGGTAAACCTATGTAGCAGGTATACAAACATATCAAATTGACCTATTTCTCCAGGAAGTGAAAAAAAAAAAATCATTAACAGCCTTAATTTTCAACCCTTATTGGGGTCCCATCAGAAGTGCCTACATCACTTGACCAATCCCAAAGAAAGAAGTAGTCAATCCGTTTAATACACACTTCAAATCTAGTAACTACAGAGAACTGCAGCTACTAATTTGCATACTATAAGATATTAAATAACACTTTATTTAATATCAGCAGCCTGTCAATGGGGCACCTAGTCCACACCTCTTATTACAGTGACCCAATTAATCCTTAAAATGGCAAAATAATTTAGTCAAACCAGATTAGACAGAAAATTACATACAACACCAAGCTCAAATTTTCCAAACAACATTTTCCCACCAACCAAACATTACAGGGAGCATTCAATATGTTCAAAGACCAATCTGGAACATTACAAACCCAATGTAATCACTTAATTGTTCTTGAACATTCAACTCCTTAACCGGTTCGTTACCATATTTCTGTTAAACTACAATACCTTTATTGTTTACTTGTTTCAGTCATTGGACTGCGACCATGCTGGAGCATTGTCTTGAAGCTGAACTTCTAAGTTATGGGGACGTAAACAGAACAACACCAGTTGTCAAACAATGATGGGGGACAAACAGAAACAGACACACACACACACAATGGGCTTCTTTCAGTTTCTGTCTACCAAATCCACTCACAAGGATTTGGTCAGCCTGAGGCTATAGTAGAAGACATTTGCCCAAGGTGCCATATAGTGGGACTGAACCTGGAACCATGTGGTTGGGAAGTAAACTTACCACACAGCCACACCTTTTAATTTGAAAAATAATGAAGAATTTAACAAAATCACTTTAAAATTTCATATTAATTAATGGTGCAAACACCATTTTAATAAACAGAAAGTTTGTATCATAATTAGGTGGGTTGATATAAAAAGGGTTAAGCCTACCTAAGTTTTGCTGCTTCTATCTCTGACGCATGCACAAACCTGCAGATCACCTAACCTACATGCACATACACACACACACAACATGCAAACTGATACATAGACACTTGTATGCATGCATACGCACTCCTAGATATGTCAACACATACACAAATATGCAGCCATCAACACAGACAGACTGAGACTCACATAGATAAAGAGACTGACAATCACACACACACACACACACACAAGCAGACATGTACACACAGACATCTACATGAACATAGACCAACACACAGAGCCTAATATGCACACACATTGACTGACACTCACTCACACAGACATGCACATATACAGTAATATGCACACACACACACACACACACTAATCAAAATCTAATTTCACCAATGTATTATAAAGTTTGAAGATTTATATACAATAAGTATGATTGTTCAAATCACAAAAATATTATAAAATTTTTTTTTAAATTCTTTAAAACCATTGATATGGTAAAAATAAAAAAATATACATCAAGACAAAAATAGTTTAACTGGCAAGCTTTTTGTTCAGAATTCATGAAAAACAATTCTAAAAATTATATTATTTTCTTACAGTTCAGCCTAACCTTTGCAACATGATTTTATCACATACTATAGCTGTCAATGATCTCTTGCAAATGTATCTCAGCTTTTGTCGGAAGTCATTATACTTCATCAATAAAAAATATACTATAATAACTGGCTCAAAGTCAATTTATCGAATTAGAATTAGGTATGTTAAAATAAATAAATTAAAACTCTTCCATTTGACCTCATCTTTTGTAATACTTGTAAACCTATTCAATATTCAATCATGATGAAAGTTGCCAAAGTTATCTTCCAGACAATATTCCTAATGAAGAAATATATTTCATCTAATATTCTACATGTGAATTTTTCATAGGATAGGATTCTACACAAATTAAATTCAAATTAATTTAAGAATATAAATTTGAAATACACTGCCTTTTCTCTTACAATTTTATAAACGAATATTGAAGCTTCTACAATTGTCAATTATATTAATAAAAAATTTCCAATGAATTATTTGTTTTAAATGTCAGCAACTTTCCCCTCAAACTTTAAGAAATGCATACATTAAAATAAACTGTTGTACAGGTGTTACTTCAAAGAATACAAAGACATTAAACACTGAGTGTATTGGAATATTGACATAACAAAAAAAAAAAAAAGCAACAAAATCATATTGTTTATCATTATTATTATTATATTTTAAATTATTTAAATCCTTCAGAATTTTCATATAAAATTGTAATGATATTTGACAGGAAAAATCTAAAACTGAAGAAAAAATACAACAGTCTAATCTCTGCTTAGAATATCTACTGCTATTACTACTTTCAAGAGGTCTTCTTTGAATAATATTTATTAGATTTCCAAATAACCCATCATCACATGCAAGCAGTAATCCTATCTTTATGCCTGAATGCATTAACATCAAATTATTTCTTGCATGATTTCTCATCTAATAAACCATCACAGAAGTGAGAGAAAATACTGGAACAAAAATAATCGAAGTATCGAAACAAAATAATTTTTTTTTTTTTAAAAAGAAAAAGACCTTTGATTTTTCAACTGTAAGGGAAAGTTTAAACAGAAGCCTTAATTTGACTAACATGATAAAGTATATCCACCTTCACTTTAATTTAATCAAGATGCCCTAGTCACTGTCTAAACTACTATAATAAATTTTATGAAACCAAATTCAAATGATGAAACCTACTCCTTTCAAATCAACAGTATATCAGAGCTTTGTGCAGTATATTTCTTTCAAATCAACCTGTGAAAGGGACATTAAATCACCTTTTTCCTCCAAAGACTCAAGTGTAAGTAAATGCTAAAAGCTTCTCTTGCCTTCTGTACCAAGGGTACAGTTAATTCCTAAATCCAGGAGGACAGGTGAAAGAGGGGTCACATACATTCAACGGGTGTGAGAGTAGATGATGATTGCAACAGTTTATTTCCTCCAATCTTTGCTGTTGGACTGAGGTATCCCACAGTCAAAATAGTGTGGAAACTAATGTGCAACAACTTCTACGTGCTAAACAAAACCATGGACAAGCATCTCCCATTTTTAATCCATTCCTAAAAGTCCTTGGGCAATCTTCTAGTGGCATTAGGAGCAATATTGTGGTATCTGGGAGCTCCTAGTAAAGAAATGGCACAGAAGAGCCAGTCAAATGAGATGGTTGTCAGACATTTAGGTCCAGTAATAAGTTTAACAGCAACTACAGCTGAGCAATCTTTTCAAAGATCCACTTTGCTCACCTTGCATTGATAAGAGGCTAAAAAAAGATACCTTAAATGTAGCCTATCTTAGCTTCTCTAATTGGATCTTTGCTTTCTGAGCTACGGGTCACTTATTTTTCCCCCTTTTTTTTTTATACAAAAAAAAAATCCTAATAAAATTCAAGTCTTGGAACATTCTGACTTATTGTCAAGCCAAACACCCTTTGGTTGGAATGGTAGACTGCACTTGTCTCTATGGAATCAGTGTGCTTCAATTTTAATATTGCAGCCCTTAACAAGGCAAAACTAGATGAAGACATAGGACAGTAGCTATACCTTCTGTCAGAAGGGTAAACCAAAAGAGCAGTGCTTACATGGAGTAGGTTTTACAGTCCTTAATGATCCAATCTGTAAGCTACATGAACCACCTATTGGCATCAGTTCAAGATTGAGGACTTTTCCTCATCAAATTTGCTAACAGGTATGCAAAACTCAGTTGTGAGTAGGAGTTTACACTTAAAGCAGACACAGAATTTAAAGAGGAATTTTACATTAACTTCAATTGTGTCCTATTCAGAATACTAAAACAAGACAAAAGCATCTTGTCAGGCAGCCTTAATGCCAGAGTTGACAAAGATTTGGACTTTTGGAATGGCTAATTCAAATGGCAATCCTAGCTAATTGCAAGGAACTTAGTAATCACCAAAACACTATTGTGACAAGTAGAGAGCATCCCATGACCAAAGAGTTGGCATGTGATCATATGGAATCTCAGTCACAAGGAGATGCACCTAGCCTGCATCATGACAAAAGCTGACTATTGCTGGATGAATCACTGCCTAATAGAGATCTCACATGGCAACACAATACATTCCCAAACAATGTCAGCAACTATGGCATAATTCCTGCAGCTGACATTGCTCTCTCACACACACACACACAAAAAGCAGATCAATGTCAATAATGTCTATAACATTGGTTCTCCACCAGCTTTTATTTATACATGGACCCCTTTTATTCCTATTTTACTCTACTGAACCCCCATGTTAAAAAAAAAATCCAATTATATTTTTGATTAAATATTATTAGGAATTGTATAAAAAAAATTGTTAAAATATTTTGTATATTGTAGATGTATAACCAATTTATTGCTCAAACTTAGACAACAAAATCTTATATGGACTCCCAAGGGCCATATGGACCCTGGTTAAGAACCATTGTTCTAGATGATAAACTGTCATCCATCAGCCTAAAACATTGTGACTGTAAAAGATGGCAAGATGTACTCTAAAAATAAACATCTCTGCTGGTTGTCAGGAGCCTTTGAGGAGTTATGACAAAACACTAAGACTGCTATGATGAGAACACTATCCAAATCAAGCGAAAGAGAATAGCTTTACTTGCCTAACAAAATAATAAGAACATTGAGTACAAAATAAAGTTTACCAGCAAGCAAAGGTTGCAGTCCAGAAACATATACAATGAAAAACAATGTGACAGATCAAAATACTTAAAATCCAGAAACTGGCCAACATGCCTGACATAAGTTTCTTAAGCATGACTAAAGCATTTCATGGTCCAGAACCTCTCAAATCTAAAGATGGTACAAAACTTATAAAAGAAGAAGCAGCTGTTAATAACCGATGGAAATAACATTTCAAAAACTTGTTTAACCCTGACTGTGCAGCTAAGAAAAGATCTTTGGACAACACTGCACCAAGACCAATGACAAACAATTCAGCTGCACCAACTGGCATTGCAGAAACTAAAAAAAAGCAATTTATTCCCTAAAAAACAAGGCACTCAGGTCTCATGGAATTCTAGCTAAAATATATAAATTTAGAACTGAAGCGCTAACAACAAAGCTTCATGCACTGTTTCTACTAATCTGGAGGCCAGATGCGATACCAGCTGACTTCAGAGATGCAACCGTTGTTACCATCTTCAAAGGTGACAAGCTGACAGAATTGTTAGCATACCAGACAAAATGCTTAGTGGTATTTCATCTGGCTCTTTACATTCTGAGTTCAAATTCGACTAAGGTTCACTTTACCTTTCAGGGTCGATTAAATATGTGCCAGTTGAGCATTAGAGTCAATGCAACTGACTAACCCCTCCCACAAAAATTTCAGGTCTTCTGTCTATAGTAGAAAGAATTATTACCATCTTCAAAATGGAGACAAGTCAGATTGTGGCATCTACTGAGAAATCTTATTTTTGTCAACTGCTGGAAAAATTCTAGCTAGAATCTTGCTCAACTGAAATAACCCTTATTCAGAGAAGTACCTACCTGGATTTTAGTTCAGTTTTTGATCTTCCACAGGTACTATGGGTATGAACTTCTTTGCTTGCCACTCACAAGAGAAATGCTGAGCAACACACACAACTGTACATGACTTTCTTTAACCTAACCATGCATTTTATTCTGTAAATTCTGAAGCTCTGAGAAAGTGCTAGCCAAAATTGGTTGCCCACAAAATTTCATTAACAATCACATGGTATCTGTATGAAAGCTGAAGTGTGCTGTCAGTATTTCACAAATCATTTTTAGGTTTGAAATTCCCCCATGTTCTTTTCATTTTCCTTTAAGCTATGCTCAAGCTCACTACAAGAAAACTCTTGTCTGGAGTCCAAATCTTATATTAAACACATAGAAAGCTATTCAACCCTGACAGAGATCATGCTAGAACAAAACTAACAACTACATCAGTAACTGAACCTCATTACACAGAGGATACTATAGTTAGTAAATCTTCAGTCAAAGAACAACAATTACCAACAATTTCACTGATGTATTATAGAACAAGGGTCTAAACTGCAATGTAAATGATATGTCTTATATTAACAAGTGAAGAACAAGCAGAAACTTGGTCCAGCCATTCAGCTACATTGACAGATAGTGACAAGTTTAGAAAATTTCCAGTATCTGGGTAGTCACCAATCACAGAGAATGCAGATCCAATACTGGATAAATCTTTCAACCTTTGGTTATTTGAAAGGATGGGTATATGATGGTTGATCAGAGATAACCATTTCATGGTATATAAGGCACTTGTACATACTCTCCTATATGGCTCTGAAACCTGGACAAGTTCTAGGAAGCATTTCCATAAGCTGGAAATGTATCACCAGAGGTATCTGGTGAAATTTGTGTACATCCAGTGGTGGAATAGATGGAAGAATGTCAATGTTCTCAAACTAATCAATATCTTCTGCATTGAAACCATGATTACATAACACTGGTTTTGATAGCTGACCATGTCATGCAACCATAGTTTATTAGAATTCCCATTCTCAAAAAAACTAAGTTTAAAGAAAATAAAAAGTTTGTTTGTTTCTTTACTATCTGCCCTTTATCCCATGGGTTAGACGAATACCTATTTTTGAGGTATTATTTTACAGCAGGATGTTGTTCCTGTTGCTAGCCCTTACCCGTTTTCATTCTGCTCATCTTCAAAAGCTTGGATGATTTGTTGGCAGGATATGTAAATGAATTATACCATCCATTGCTCAGCTCAGTGCAGAATGTAAGCATTTACAAAGACATGCACACATGCATGTATATACATGCACAACCCATGCCTGCATAGAACATGGACATTAAATGATGATGACATTGGTTGGCTTGGGGCTATAGTTGATGACACTTACCCAAGGTGCTGTGCAGTGGGATTGAACCTGAAACCATGTTGTGGCTGTGAAGTGGACTTCTTAACCACCTGCACCAATGACTTATTGCAAATAGCAACTACACAAAAATAAAGACAAAGATTCTTACCAATATCACTGCAAGTGTTTTAAAAAGTACTGTTGCCTGTATCCTTCTGGATACCTTCTAACCTTTCAGAAATTTATCTCATCATTATTATACAAGCTAATCCCAGTCCAAGTTTAACAGAGATGTAATATAAATGCCAGCTTTTGCAGAGATTGTCTTAAATTTCCAGCTGTCAATGCCAGAAAAAAAAAATCATTCATTCTGAAGTAATGTAATGTGGCCACATTGATATAAACTTATCTGAGAAAAATAAATTTAAAAAAAAAAACCCCTATCATCAAATGGCAGAAACTTTTGGTTATCATTCAATGTTAAAGAGGTGCTTATCAATCTCACTGAACAAATGCAATAAAAGAAGCATAGAGCAAGATTTCAATGAAAAATTTTGGTAGAATGCATTAAAAAAAATCCTATGAATAACTGTTCGTTTAGTAGAATGATCGATATGTTTTTAACCTTAAACCCTTTTGTTACCATATTTCTGTTGAAAAACATTGTTTCAATCAATTTTGAAAATAATGAAGAATTTAGTAATTTGTAATTATTAAGCTGGTGTTTGGAACATAAATTAACATGAAATGGATGGAAGATTTTAAGATGAATTTAACCCATTAACACCAAGATTACTTTATCAAATATAATGCTCATTTATTCACATTATTTTGAATTACTAATGTAGTCTTGTAGCTTTGAGAGTTCAACGATGTGATTGTATTATATTTAGCATAACATTGTAGGGTTTGTATTAGGTACCGGATCTGGCCAGTTTGAACATGAAACACATAGAATATTGGGGTCAAATATGGCCAGTTTAAATGCTAAAGGGTTAAAACAGGAAGTTTGTATCATAGAAGCTGGGGTAATTTCAGGTGGATTAGTATCAAAAGGATTAAACTTATTTGTAAATCTCATCATCAACTCCTGGACATTATTGTCTCAACTCATAGAACTCATAGGACCAATTACCCAATTTCCATGGCATAAAAGTGATCGAGATCACAGCATTCCTCGCTGAATGAGACACTAGTCCATCACAGGGTTACTCATTCACAGCTGAAGGGACTGGAGCAATGTAAAAATGAAGTGTTTTGTTCAAGAACACAATGCATGACCCAGTCCAGAAATCAAAACCGTGATCTTGTGATTATGAGTGCAACACTGTAATACTAGGGCCCCATGCTCTCACAAATTATAAATTTGATCTACTGAAATTTAGCCTCTACTTTACAGTCTTCACACTTCATTGAGATACATTCTTTTCACGGGGATATGCATATAACCAGTCTAGGACATGGAGAAAAAAAAACCCTCATGAATTAGTGGAGTCTCAAGCATGGATAAATTAATGCTAATACTGGGTAGAGCAAGAGCTGAAATAAAGATTGCATTGTTCTGTTAGCCAATATGCCTAGTGAAATGTTGGTTCACTGCCAGAGAGCTTGAAATACAACAAACTTCTTGTATGTACTTAATCACAATGTCTATATAGTATTGATTTCCTCGTCTATTTTCACCACAAAACAGAGGTATTTCCCCTGTGTTGTTCGGTCATGGGAGTCCTGACAGATATTTGTTTTAGTCAAGTACACATGCAATTATAAATTACTCATGCAGTTTATTAATTGATTTTGTGAGGTGTAGCGCCATGGTTTTAAAAACTAGAACAAAGACAAGATAACTTGCTGACTAATGCTGACTATTTATAGTGTATCCATATAGGAGTTTTAGTTTTTTTGTTATAAAATGTTCTTTCTCTTTCAAACATGTTCAAATCAGCAAGGAGGACAGACAGTTTTAGCCAAAATAGTTCAGTATTTTTTTGGTTACCTGCAGGTGAGTTTAATTGAAAAGAATGATCAAAGCTATTCTAGTCCTGACCACCCTGTCTTTGTATATCAAGGATTACCTTGTTCAATGCATCCTTTTTTCAGATAGTAAAGTGTAGTTTGAGAGAAATTTGGCTACTACTTCTATCAGGCTGAGCCACTACATATAGGCTCCGTCGTTAAATTTTCTGCATTTGTTGTTTAGCTTGGGTCAGCCCTGATTGATCAACTGTGTTCTAGATGTGACCATCTTGTCCTTTTAGGAATAGCTAGGACTACATTACCAAGGTCCTTTCAATTTTTAAGATGGTAGGGATGTGACTTGAGGGTGATTTAGCTGTATTTCTAGCTATGATGGCACCTGTATTTCTTGTTCAATAACTCAGTACCATGGTTGGAATAACCTAAGACAATTTACGATTCAAAACTCACATGATTAATCTATTATCTCTCTGTAAATTTTTTTTTTTTTTTTAGTTTGATTCTTTCACTTGTTTCAGTCGAATGACTGAAACAAGTTTGAAAATAAATTACTAGCATTAATTACTCAGAAACAAATGCTAAGAACAATTAACCTTTTTAATATCCACCTTTACTTATATTTATTTATTTATCTTTTCCTTTTTTCAATCACTAAACTGCAGCCTTGCTGGGACACTGTCATAAAGAATTTTAGTCGAATGAATTGACCCCAGCACTTATTTTTTAAAGCCTGGTACGTAGCCATTCGGCAAAAGGGGCCAATAGAATAAGTTATGGGGATGTAAATACACACACACACTATATATATATATATATTTATTTATTTATTTCAAGTTTCTTTCAACAACACTCACAAGGCTTTGGTCAGCCCAAGGCTACAGTAGAAAACACTTGCACAAAGTGCCATGCAGTGGGACTGAATTTGGAACCATGTTGTTGGGAAGCAAACATCTTACCACAATTACACCTGCACCTCTTATTTCTCTTTTTTTGTCTAGAAAAAAAAGCAGTACCAATAACTCATTACAGGGTTCCAAAGACTAATGGAAGGAAGGGAGATATTCTTAAACCATAAAGCTAAACTGAATGCTGGCAATGGAATGGACTTCATTAAAAGGCATGAAGGGTGTCATGTGATGATGTATGGGTTAAGTCTACAACCCAAGTAGGACATGGTAGGTTTTGAACTCAGAATGCAAAGAACCAAAACAAATAACACAAGATATCCATTCTGATATTCTTAAAATTCACCGCCTTGGATTGGTACTTTATCAACTCTGAAAGGATGAAAAGCAAATTTGGCCTCAGCTGGATTTTATCTCAGAGCGTACAGTCAGAACAAACACTATGGAGCATTCTGTCCCAACACCATAATAATTGCCAATTCCACTGCTTGAGGTAAGTAATACAATCTACCTTTGCTGAGAACACAGTGTCATAGATGGAACTCATGATCTGGCAGAGGACAAAATACTGACTGCTCTCCAGTAAGTTTCTTTTTGAGCCTGTAGCAAGTCTCAAAACTGAATCAACAGATAGGGAAGTTTAAGTCACAACATAGCACAACCATGTTCATGTGAGAGGTCAAGTTATTGGCCAATCAGCAGCCAGATTTCACATGACAGGTTCTTCTAGACCCTTCTGAAATGTCCCTGTACAAGGGTTATATAAAGGCTTGTTTTTAGCACCAACTTTCAGTATGTGGTAACCTCTTGCCATTATACTAGTTGTTTTAACAACTCCTGCCCAATTTGGATTTGTCGATATACTTGGCCGATATGAATCTACTGTGTATATTTTCTCCTGTCTTGACAAACCTCAGTACAGAGCTTTTATAATCAACTATTTATGAGTGCTACTAAATTATTCCTTCAATTGTGTTGATTTGTTGTGGAACTTTATAATTCATGGCCAACCTGAATGTTCACGCAGCCTCATATGCACAGCAACCAAGCAACAAGCCTATATCAATGGAAATGTCTAACATCTTGGGTCCCTGAATCATCTCTCTTCTAAACTAATTGAGATAAAGATGGCCATCCACAGAAATAAGCCCTGAAAGATGGCATGGCTCTTTCAGCATATTTCCCTCACTGTTCTTTGGGTTAATGCATCTGTCATTTTGTCTACCAAGACTTCAAAACATTTGCATAATGTACAATAATATGTTTAGCTATTAATTTATAATGTGGCTTAATATGTTTAATTTGTGTACCATCGTTTGTTTAGCTAATCAGCTCACAACAATTATTTAAATGAACACTCCTATATTGAATGCCTTCTTCCTTCTTTGACTTGTTATATAGTATTTACAATTTTACTATAATAAACTTCCCTGTTTTAGAATATGCTATTTGCATCTCCACATTAATTCACCATCTCCACCCATACCTTCACTTCTTGGTACATATGTGTGTGGCTATAAATATTCTTTACACTAAACCCTATTACTCAGTGGAACACATTTCCGCTTCTTGAGTTTCTACAATATAAATGTATTTAAACTTGCAAATGTGTCTGCACCAATCTCACCCAATTAGAGGAGACAGTTGACACCTGGCAGAAATAGTTTTTTTTACACTATGATACTTCAGCTAAAACGAAGGTCTGGGGAAATATATTCACTGGAAAGAGAACGCAGACAAATCCTAAGACCCAATCTTCAGCAACATAACAGTCCTAATAATGGTTTCTGATTTAGGCACAAGGCCAGCCATTTTGGGGGAGGGGGTTAGTCGATTACATCGACCCCAGTGT
>JAOPUL010000001.1:137335226-137346520 GCA_027564515.1 Octopus rubescens | reverse complement strand
TGAAAGGCAAAGTCAACCCCGGCGGAATTTGAACTCAGAACGTTAAAGCCGGAAGAAATGTCGCTAAACATTTTTCCAGGCGCGCTAAAGACTCTACCAGCTCGCCGCCCTCATAACAGTCCTAATAATAATTGTTAATGATTTAAGCACAAGACCAGCAATTTTGAGGGGACTGGATGACTTGTTACTATCGACCTCAGTATCGGACTGGTACTTATTTTACTGATCCAGTTCGGATAAAGGTCACAGCTGATTTCGAAAGGATATGTACTGATGACGTAAAGGACCAGAACAAATACCGCAAAGCTTTTACAGTCAAACTAACGATTCTATCAGGACGCCGCCCTAACAATAATAATGATGGTGTTCATCTGTCTCAACGAAAAGGGGCTGAAATAATCTTTAGAGAAGACTACACACAATATCAAAAATAAGTAGTTGGAGGTTGTAGTCGACGATATTATAGTCGACGATGAATCAAATTTATTTCCAAAATGAATAGACTATTTATTTTCACGCAACAACAGCTTTACAATATCTTACATCTTTACATCGAGGGAAATAGAATTGTGTCGTATCCTGTTGGTGAACAGTAGGATATGGACCCATGAACCGGTATTTCAGAGCCATATCCGTTTGGACACGCAAACTAGATTAAAAAAATAAAAATTCTCTCAAAGCACAATTCGAAAACGAAAAATAATTCCTATGGCAGTTTCTTCATCGAAATTATAATCTCTAGAGAAATATTAACATAACAAGTGATACACATTTATTTTAAATGTTAATTATCTTTGTTATTTTCTACGATTAACGAGAAAGAGGGGTGTAGGATTTCTCATGCAAGCTTTTTTTTTTTATTTTTTTTATTTTTTTATTTCGCCACCAAATGGAATAATAGAAACCTCAAGAGAAATTGTAATTTCGGGGAAGAGGGAAGAAAAAACGAAAAACAAAACTGACCGGGAGGTTATTAACAGCAGCCAAAATAATCAAAAATACAAATTCTAATGGGAATACACCCAGAGCGAATTCTAAATCAGGCGAGACATGAGAGAATATATATAAATATATAATTAACAGGTTACCAATTTTGCTAGATCTAAAATAAACGTTGCTGTTGGTGATATATATATATATATATATAGAAAAAAAAATTATCAGCCGACTTTAAACCAGTTACTTGTAGTTGCAATTAATCATAGAAAAAAAAAGCACAATAACCTATAACGGTTGTATTCTTCAAATTTACCTAATACTCATCATAGGAGACAGGTAATTAGAAATAAAGTTAAATATATATCATAAAAATCTAGAGCCAAGATTATGTAGTGAAAAATGATAAAGAAATAATAGAATATGAATTGAAAAGCTAAGTTACGTAAACTTATTGATCAACAAACAAAGAACAGGAGAGAGAGTGAGAGAGGGGAACAAGTCAAACCCGTTGTATAATCAAGATATTTAGATTTTAATTTATTCCGGTTTTAGTGAAGATGGTCGGCTATATAGAATGTAGGTTGGTTGTGCCAAGCAAAAATAATGAAATAAATCAGAGCCCTTTTATAAAGGTAAAGATTCTCGTCGGAGAAAGGAAAGTAGTATACTAGTTAGATGAAATGGCGAAGATGAGGTGGAGTTGCCAGTAGCTTGGCCTCCGCCCGCACACTATTAAAGCGGTTATTTTACGCACGCAACAACCAAGGTGAGACGGTGAGATATCGCAAATTGAGATAGACTAAAACGTCTCGCAAAGCAAAAAGCAAAAATAAATTTAACCATTTAAAATAGTCGAATGAAATTACGATTATTCCCTGCTCTTTCCATTTAATTTCCAATAAAGCAAAGAAAGAAAAAACGTTATGACTCATATCACTTCCTTTCCCCCCCCCCCTTCTATCCATCACACTCAACCTCCATCAATTTAATAACAATTTGTCCGGGTGAGCTCTTTTTCGTGTATACTTGGGGGTTAAGAAAATGTTTCGTAATAACAGTAATGATGGTTTCTTTTAATTAGATATCTTATTTAATTACACTTCTACATTGACAACAGGTAATAAGAACTACAGACAACTCATTCAATCTGACTACTTGCAACGTTACCATTTTATGCCATACCTAACACGGGAGAAGACGGAGGGGGGGAAAAAAACTAAAAATGGTATCTTCTCACAGAATGATGAAAAAAAAAAGAAAAACTCCATAAGTAAAGGCGGAGATAATTTTAAGATCTTTAATTACATGCAATCAAACACGTGTAGCACACGCCGGAGAGCATTTTCATACACGATATAGGTAATGTGAAAGCAAGAGGTAAAATTTACAATCTACGATCCGGTTTCGATTCTAACTTGAAACCAATTTACTTCACATATTCTGCTACATTTTTTAAGCCCTAAAGTCTATATATAGGCTCATGATAGACATACGTAGGTAGATGCGCAATTGTGCGAACGACGAATTAAAATTATCCTCCAAATATCGCATTTACACACACACACACATACATTAGTAAAATATAAACTATAATGCTACATCGTCTATTCAAAAATCTACCTTAGATATTTGTCTTCTTTGTTCGGCTAATTTGGACTTCGTTCTAAATTTTGCGTGGGAATCTCAAACGATAAACAGTGGTTTTGTCTGCATTTTTCTCAATGAAGACATTTTAATGCTAAACTCGTCATCCTTTTCTTGCTTAGTGTATAGACTAAGCTATCGGCGTCAATCATGCATTTAATGGCACTAAAATGACTCCATGATTTACCAATTCGGGTTATTACTCTAATATATTCTAAATTCCTCTCGGTATTGATTTTGCTTTTGAATTTAAAATATATTTCTCGCTCCATGGTATTTTAGTCCTCTACATTGAATTGGACCACAATATCAATAACTACATTCAATACATACTTGTTGGAAACCATGGACAGCCTCCGAAAATAGAGGTTACGTTCTGAGTGAGCTAATACCCTGAGTCGGTTTCAATTCCCTTACAATTATAAAGCCTCAGTAATTGTTATAATTTAATTAATCTGAGATCGGGATTAAAGAGCTGTGACAAAAATAAAATAGCCATAGAAAAGAGCACAGTAACGAATTCATTCGGTGACTGCATAATGGGCTCGCTAACGCAACATGCCTATGCTTTTAGACGCAATACTACTCTCTCTCTCTCACACACACACGTATTCACAAATATAAGTGCGAAAGTTAATGAGACTGACATGGCAAAAAAATAATCCCCACAGTGGTTTCCCTGCATATCCATCAATATTACGTAAACTAACGGAGTCAAGGCATTGGAGAAAGCGTAATTTTACTATCGGTATCCGCCCTACCACTCTGGATTACAGCAGTAGGCAAGAGAAAGAAAGAGACACAGTAGAAAGCGTTTAACCGAAAAAGTCAACGTTCGCTTAGCAAATTTCAAATGCTTCTCACATGTTTCACTTTCATTATTAATGCTCGTGTTTATACATATGATATATAAATATATATATATGACATACATTGACATACACACACACACAAATACATAATGATATATACACACGATATATATATGACATACATATCACACACACACACACACACACGACAGTCCCAATTTGAAGGGTATGTCCAATTTGACACTGAAATGTCCCAGAATGTCTCAGTTATGGATCAATGACTTACATTCTAAGAAGGAAGAACTAAAAATGTTGAACCCTAACCCTATCATACACAACTCAGATACAAACTAACGAGCATACTCAGTCTAAACTTAGTGCTAAGTGTTTTAGCAAGAGGTCCAGAGGGCTTGTGATCAGCCTATGTCCTAATAGCATTCTCAAGTTACAAATAGGGAGGCATTCTAGTTTAAAGGCATTTTATGCATCCCTGATTCCAGAATTAAAAAGGACTTATTTCCAGGATTCAGAATGCATTATATAATTCATAGAAGTTTGTGGCTTTCCTACCTTATTTCCTATGAATAAAGAATAGGTACATAAGTATACCCTAACTAATTATATGAAGTTCAGAATCTTAATATAGGATGCACATAACAAAAATTAGGTTATAAAAGTTCTTCCCACAAGCACCTATACCCATGATAACTATAATTTGAAGGTTTGAGTCAAGAAAGTATAAGCCTCGTGCTGGTTCCACATAAAAAGCACCCAGTACACTCTGCAAAGTGGTTGGTATTAGGAAGGGCATCCAACTGTAGAAACCTTGCCAAAACAGACAATTGGAGCCTGGTGCAGCTCTCTGGCTCTTTCTGGGGAAGATTTTTTAAAGATTCCTGGTTAACTTTCTCGCATTTGTCTGTGGCGTTTGTCAAACTGATCTCAGGATCTCTTATATATAGAATAACACATCACAACACAACCCTGAGATCAGTTTGACAATTGCCACAGACAAATGCAAGAAAGTTAACCAGGAATCTTTAAAAAATTTCCCCACCGAAGTTAACAAAGAACTTTACTAGATCTACAAAACCGAATTATAATATAAAATTTAAAAATTTCTTAAAACTACAAGTGAAGTCATTCTTTTGTTTTTTTTTCAAATATATATATATATATATCCACAACTGCATCCCACTCAAATTTCTCACCTCCTACACCTATGAGCAGAATTGCATACTTTCGTCACATTTTACATTGATCACCTGAGCCACCCACTTATCTCCGTTCAACCCATGCCAGCATGGACTTTAAATGATAATGATATATATATGCAGGGGGTGGGGTTGCATACAAAGTGTCAATGTGCTAGGTGCTGTGGAATACCTTCCAGTGATAGGGGAAGTAGATGTGTTGCTGACTGCTGAAGATCTGATTAAACCTATCAACTGGTTTCCACTGAGCAGGCACCAGGTTTGGATGGCATTCCACTAGAGTCCATAGAGTAAGTATACAAAAGACATTCTGTTGCATCACCTACACACAAAAAAAAATGCACCAGTGCCGGAAAGAAGTGACACAGGACATGAGAAACTGCAATATTGTCACCCTGTACAATAATAAAAAGGATAGAAGTGACTGCAACAACTACACAGCAGTCTCATAGCTGGGCATCACGGGGAAAGATCTTCACCTGCAAGGTCCTAAACAAATTGCAGAAAATTACTGTGTATTCATCAGAGATTTGCTGTTTATGGATTATGTGGTACTGGTAACACACTTGGTGGACCAACTGCAATGCCTCATGGACAGTCTCACAAAAGCTTGTAAAGGCTTCAAGTTGATCATCAGTCTAACAAAGTATGAAGGTACCAAGACAAAGTGTGAGAACTTCCCTCAACAATTATGAGCTGGAAGTAGTCCATCCTTCAGCTCCACAATCACAGGCAACCTCCCTCAAGAGCAGTGGTTCACAACTGGGGTCCATATAAGATTTTGTTGTTATACTTCTACAGTACACAAACTATTTAAACAATTGTTTTATACAATTCCTAATAATATTTAATTATAAAAATAGGAGTTTTTAGATACTGAATGGCCATGAGCCCCCACCTCATGTAAAATAGGAATCAAAGGGGTCCATAGGTAAAAAAATAGTTGAGTTTCACTGCTCTAGAGTCTAAGATCAACAGATGTATTTGAGGAGCAACCTCAACACAAGTTAAGATGACAATGAGAATCAAGGAGAACAGTAAGCTAATAGCAGACAACAAAATTGCAGTCTACAGAGATTGTCTTCAGCAAACTGCTTTATAGCAGTGAAACCTGGAGTATCTACTCCAGACAAGAGTCGCATGCCAATGCCTTCTACCAACACAACATAAAAAGATTCTGGACATCAAGTGGACTTACGCAGTCACAAACAATGAGGTCCTGGCTTACACACAGATACCCAGCCTTCTCATTCTGCTTCAAAGATGTTACCTCTGCTGACTGGGCCACATATATTCATACCAGATAGGAGGATCCTAAAAAGCCAGCTATATGGAGAATAGGCCTCTAACAAGAAAGCAACACAGACTTCATTTTGAAGAGGTTTGCAAGATAGATATGAAGTCTCTTTATATGAACACAAAAAAAAAGGAGGGAGGACACTGCTGGTGTTTGTTCCTACAGGTGAATGGATGTAGGCATGGGTTACAAAAAAAAAAAAAAAAAAAAAAAATGGAGAAGCTGGAGCTAGCTAATGAAGAAAATGCAGCACATGCACAAGACTGGCAGACAGTGCTTACAAATGCAGACACCATAGCCAAGACTCATTTACATGTGGGTCTCTACAGTGACAACAGACATTGCTCTACCAGCATAAACAAAGCAAGACTTTAGAGGAACAAATCTATTGTCTGCAAGACAAACAGATGCCTCCTTGTGTAATGGCAGTTATATATATAATGACATTATATGCATCACATCTTCGCCATCATCTCTCTCACTATTGCTCTCCTTATCTTACTCTCTAACTCCATGTATCTACAGCAAGACCTCCATCTCTGTCCCTCTATATCTGTAGTCTTTCAACTAGCACAAAGCCACCCACTACCTGCAATACTACTTACTCCCCACTCCTAGTTGAGGGGCTTTTGCCTTTTTTTGTTTTGTAAGTTACTTGGTGACCCTGTTGGTGATGATGCCACGTAAAAAGAACCCAGTACTCTCTAAAGTGGTTGGCATTAGGAAGGGCATCCAGCCATAGAAACCATGCCAAAACAGACAATGGAGCCTGGTATGGCTCCTGGGCTTGCCAGCTCCTGTCAAACTGTCCAACTCATGCCAACATGGTAAATGGACGTTAAATGATGATGGTATATAAAATGGCATATATATCACAATGATTGGTATATATATATATCACATGTTCCTTACTGGCTCTGATGAGTTTGAGAACTGCATTGTACTCCAGTGTCTGCTGACACACACATATAAAAGGGTAAAAGACCCCCCTCAGTCATGAATGACCATGGGATTACAGCTAGAAAGTTCCCCCTCTGAAACACAAGCTCGGGCAAGGTTGTTTTGTGGAAGACCAGTAGTTGCCCATGCATACCAGTCTCCCCTCTCCATGCCACTGATGTTGTCCAAGGGAAAGGCAAAGGCTGATACAACATGGCATCAGCATCATTGCAACACATTTTTACAACTGAGTGAACTAGAGCAACATGATGTCTACTTTGGCATGGCTTCTACGACTGAATACTTTTCCTAATGTTAAGCACTTTACAGTGTACTTTTTTTCATGGCACCAGCACTAGTGAGGTTGCCATACAACCTGCAAGACTACGATTCCCTTCCACTGAGAGGCTACAGTAGAGAGGGAGGCAGGTTTATGCTATGTAATGAGAAGGGGCCAGAACAGAACAGGCTTCTTACTGTAAGGGAACTACAGAGCTACTCACATTACAGAGAGAGAGAGAGAGAGAGAGGGGGAGAGTTCACAGGGTGGAACTGGAAAGGGATAAAAATAACAGTGAGGAGATGTCAGTGGAGCCGCAATATATAAAGTGAGTTGAAGTGAGTAGGGACAGAAGGACAAGAGGTGTAGGTGGGTATAGGTTTCAAGGGTGTATGGGGGAGTGAGTGATGGTTAGAGATGGGAAATGGATGAGAAAGTGAATATAATAAAGAACAAGTGTTGAAGCCTGATAAGTAGGAAGAGAGAAGAGTAGGTGAGAACAGTAGAAATTGGGTTGGAGTGGGTTGAGGGACGAGTTTGAAGAGGTAGGGGATAGGAGATGACTGATAAAACAGAAAGTGGGAGTGCAGGGAAGAGCAGCAGAATAATAATGATACAGAAGACAGAAGAAAGCAAGTGGATGGGCAATAAGGAAAATGGGAGATAACATACAATTGGATAGTTTGTACAAGTGTAGGGAAGATACATTGATTGGGGGGACAGGGAGATGTATGGTGGTGGATGAAAGATAAGTGGGTGGCTCAGGTGATCAATGTAAAATGTGACCAAAGTATGCCATTCTGCTCATAGGTGTAGGAGGTAAGAAATTTGAGTGGGATGCAGTTGTGGATATATATATATATATATATATTTGAAAAAAAGAAACGAATGACTTCACTTGTAGTTCTAAGAATTTTTTTAATTTCATATTATAATTTGGTTTTGTAGATCTAGTAAAGTTCTTTGTTAACTTCGGTGGGGAGATTTTTTAAAGATTCCTGGTTAACTTTCTCGCATTTGTCTGTGGCGATTGTCAAACTGATCTTAGGGTTGTGTTGTGATGTGTGATCCTATATATAAGAGATCCCGAGATCAGTTTGACAATCGCCACAGACAAATGTGAGAAAGTTAACCAGGAATCTTTAAAAAAATCTTCCCAAGAACTTACTAGATCTACAAAACTAAATTATAATATAAAATTTTAAAAATTCTTAGAACTACAAATGAAGTAATTCTTTTCCTTTTTTTCAAATATACCTAACTGTGCCAAGGATTTCACACATTTTATATATATACATACATACACACACATTTGGTTTCCAGAATCTGTTTTTCTGGTGTAAATGGGTCTTCTTGTGAGCCACATATCACCAGTCATCCCAGTCCATTGTCATCTCCCCCATGCAGTTCAGGTTCCCAAGATCAGCCTTCACCAATTCATCTCATGTCTTCTTAAATCTCCCTTCCACAAGCCCTATCCACATTGAGTGGCTCTTCTATATAGCTGCCCTCATCCTTATCCGATTCCTCTCTTGCCCAGTTTTTCTCTTACTTTGTCATTCATACACATACATTGAACACCCAACAAAGCATACTAGCTTCATTTCTTTCCAGTTTTCTCAAATCCTCTTTATTCAAGGTCAATGTCTCACGACCATGCAACATTGCAATGTTAACACAAGCACCATTCAATCTGCCCTTCACTAAGAAAGACCTTTGTTGCCAGCAGAGGAAGAAGCTCCCTAAACTCACTCCAATCTGTTCTTACCTTCAGCTTCTAGCATGTCATCTGGGCAAATAAGAGAATATTATATATACATTTGTATGTGTGTGTGTGTATATATATTATATCTCAAAAAAGGAAAATGATTTCACTTGTAGTTCTAAAAGAATTATATTTTGTATTTTGGTTTAGTAGATCTACTAAACCAAAATACAAAATAAAATTCTTTTAGAACTACAAGTGAAGTCATTCTTTTCCCTTTTTTGAAATATATATATATATATATATATATATATTATTTAATCAACACAGTATAAAATTTATTGATAGCTACTCCGAGTTTCGCGCCATAAAAACCAACTCAGACAGAATTTAATAACACGTCTGGAGCTTACATGCAGTCCTCAGCATGAGGACTGCATGCCTTTTGTTTGCTGTCACTTTTTTCTTCGGCCCCTTTTTCTTATTAGTTTCTCACCCTTCTACAGTCCTCATTTCCCTCCCTATTACCACAAACGATGCTTGGCGGTCGAGCTGATTAAGATTCTGAGCGGTCTTGTGTAGGAGGAGTTGGTCTCTCGTCTTCTTAGTCGTCATTGATCCCTGATGCTTGTGACACTGAGGACGTCATGTCCAGATCTGCGCCCGGTAATGCTCGTGAAACTAAGTAACCGCTTCACCTAAAACCGTTACATCTGGAGTCTGCTATTGTTGGTTCTGCTGCTTCTTCTACTTCTTTTGCTACTCTCCACCCTCTTTTGTTCTTTGACTCTCCTCATTTTCTAGATAGAAATCCCTCATGCTGATTGTATAACGATAAATTTAGCAACTGAATCTTATGTTTTGCACCACTAGTTTCATATATCTTCCTTATTTTCTCGCTAGGATATTTCTGGAATAGTACTGTGGTTTTCTGGATATCCATACAGACCCCGACCGGGCACTTGTCGTTGCGGATCACCTCTGCATTCATCAAATATATTTATTATTGCGTGAATGAGACAAATAGCAGATAGTCGACAACCGTGTCAATACTATGGTAGTGATGCTAGGTTTCCTGGAACCCAGTGTAAAGTGGCATTATACCGTGGGGAAATATGCATGGCATTTGCTCTGCCTGTCGTTTCGCCTCGTTCTCTGTCTTAAAAATCAGGCACACATTCCACTCGATGGAAGAGACATCTCGTCACCTACCGGCGAGGGACTCCTCTAACATCTCTTTCGAGAGTTTATTGAAATCCCCACCGTTTGTGTTTTAAAAAGCAGAAGTATATAACTTTCCACTTCGACCTGTCTTTGATAAATTCGTAGGAAAGAAGGTGCTGTCTTTTATGACATAGTTCGTCTACTCTACCTTCTGCTGACCCAATTTAAGTCATTCTTTTCCACTCACGATGTAAGCGAATCATGTTTCCTATTGTATAAGTGTAAGTGAAATTATTTAACATCTGAGGCTCTGTTTGAAGGATTGATATTTTCACTGTATTTTTAAAATTTCATTTAAAAATAATTTGGATATGTTTTTGACGATTCTCCTATCACTACCGAGTCGGATTCCTCTTCTTACTGCATTTAAGGCGTTCATATTGTAACGCATGTAAATATTGCAAAAGATTATTTTTAATTTTACAAACCTACATTAAGGTAGGTTGGTATGAAGACCACTTCGTCACTCCTTAGAAGTTGTGAAGTACCCAAAATATGTGAGTGAGTGTAGCAAATTGGCTCAAAAAGAATACAAAAGGAAGCATAATAACGTAGCCACGTATGTCCATTGGAGATTGTATGAGAACAATCTTGAAATGACATTGAAATGGTATGAGCATAAACCAGAGAGCGTCACCGAGAATAATGAGTATTAGCTCTTGTGGGATTTTACAATCCAGTGTAATTCAGTGATTGATGCTCGGAGACCACTGTTGTAGTTGCCAAAATCATGAAGGAAACCAATATCATAGATATTGCCATACCTGGGGATGTGCGAGCGGATAACAAAGAACTAGAAAAGATTGAAAAGTGCAAGCCACTACAAGATGAGATTGGACGAATGAGGGCAATGAAGAAAGTAACTGTCATCCCAGAAGTTATTAATGATGATGATGATGATGATGATGATGATGATGATGATGTTTTCAAATTTTGGCACAAGGCCAGCAAGTTCGGGGAAGGGGTAAGTCAATTACATTGACCCCAGTGCTCAACTGGTACATATTTTATAAACCCCAAAAGAAAGAATGGCAAAGTCGACCTTGCCGGAACAACAACAACAACAACAACAACAACAACAATAATAATAATAATAATAATAATAATAATAATAATAATACTTTCTATACTAGGCACGAAGGCCTGACATTTTTGGGGAGGGAAGTAGTCGATTTTATAGACCCCAGTTCGTAACTGGTACTCACTTTATCGACCCCGGAAGGATGAAAGGCAAAGTCGA
>JAOPUL010000001.1:137219219-137230117 GCA_027564515.1 Octopus rubescens | reverse complement strand
TCTACAGCTGGATGCCCTTCCTACCGCCAACCACATTTACAGTGTGTGCTGGGTGTTTTTAACGTGTCACTGGCACCAGGCTCTCGACGCTCGCTTCCCATACCATCCATATTTACAGCATGTGCTGTTAACGTGCCACCGGTACCAAGATTTCGACGCTCGGTGCGTCATCTCCTGTGTTGTATTCACCTTGTACAACTCGCTTCCAGTGATAAATGATGCAACTCTATGTCAATATGTAAAGCGATATAACAAAAACATCTGCACAGAAATAGAGTGTAAGAAATATAGTTCAGTAATAAAATAAAAAGATAATTTGCTTGGTTTCCATTTGAGAGATACTTACAGCAAATGCTGACTTTATGGCTGCCAACCGGTCACTCTGTGGCCTAGAAGACAGGGCTAATGAAGCAGTTGATGTTGCAGGTCTAAAACCACTGAAACTAGATTCCTGCACTGAAGAACTCTGGAAAAAAAAAAAAAAATCAATTTTAACAATATTAACTGAAAATAGAACAATCATCATCATCGCCATTCAACGTTCGTTTTCCATGCTGACATGGGTTGAATGGTTTGGCAAGAGCTGGTGAGCCAGAGGACTGCATCCAGCTCCAATGTGTGCTTCAGTATGGTTTCTATGGCTGAATACCCTCCTTAATACCAATCATTTTACAGAGTGTACTGGGTGCTTTTTACATCGCCAGCACTAGTGGGGTCACCAAGTAACTCACAAGACAAGACCCCTTCCAATGGATAGGTTAGTAGTATTGAGGGAGGTGGCTTCGTGACAGGTGATGAAGAGGTCAGAGTAGGACAGAAACAGGTGTCTTGCTGTAGAGGAGATACATGGCTACCCTAGTAAGAAAAGGGAGAGGCGAGGATATACACACACCACTATTTTAGATCCCATTTGACTTTCAGACAGTGTTATGCAAAATGTCCATTGCTAAAGAAAGCAGAGTATGATTTAACATAATTTTCCTGCTATTTCTAGCAGGTCAAGTAACCATACAGATACTTCCTCCTTTGGTATATAAAAATAGACAATTTATTGTAAACTTTACAGTGAGAAACACATGGGTAGCAGACAACCTATATAGCTTCTAGCACATTATAGCTAAATGTTATGCAGCTCTTTATTATTATTATTATAATTACTTATTATTATAAGTATAGAAAGTATAGAAAGGATTATTATTATAATTACTTATTGAAACAATATTTGAATTTCTTACAGAGGCAAAAAGTCTCAGGTTTAAAAGGGAAGGATAATACAACTGTGAAGTTAATGACCTTCTGAAAAATATTAGTGTAAGTACTCTAGCAAATGCAACATATATACACGAAATGGAACGATTGGTTGCTGACGTTTTGGTATAGCTGTTTTGGCAATTGATGATGAGGTGCTGAAAGCACACATACAAAGAGAGAGAGCGACAGACAGACAGAAATGTTAAACTGTTTTGAAATTAAAATGTAACAGTTGAAATATGGAGTCATCTCCCTTTACATCACATAACCTACACCGAGAAAGATTATTATTATACCCCCATACTTTTACATCTATCTTTGTATTGTCCCCCCTCATCCATCGCCCTGGTGGCAAATAAAAGAAATCATTATTATTATTATTAAGGTGGCAAGCTGGCAGAATCGTTAGCATGCCAGGCAAAATGATTAGCGGCATTTAGTCCGTCTCTACGTTCTGAGTTCAAATTCCGCTGGGTTCGACTTTGCCTTACATCCTTCCGGAGTCAATAAAATAAGTATCAGTTTAACACTGGGGTCGATGTAATCAACTAAATCCCTCCCCGGAAATGGCTGGCCTTATACCTAAATCAGAAACCATAATTATTATTATTACGGCAGCAAGCTGGCAGAATCGTTAGCACACCAGGCAAAATGCTTAGCGGCATTTAGTCCATCTGTACGTTCTGACTTCAAATTCCACCGGGGTCGACTTTGCCTTTCAACCTTCCGGAGTCAATAAAATAAGTACCAGTACTGGGGTCGCTTGAATCAACTATCCCCATCCCCGAAACTTTCAGGCCTTGTGCTCAGTATAGAAAGGATTATTATTATTATTATTGGGAATAAAGATTATTTTATACTAATATAGCGAAACATAGCTTCTTTAGTTTTTCATTTAGTAATTCTGAGCATATCTATGTATTTTCTAGTTTATATGGTGGTCTATGCCCAACTAGTAAAAGTCATGAATCAGTGGCGCTAAATCGCTAAGAACCAAATTTCCTGCATCAAAACACCCCTAACCCATATGTACTTACACACTACATACACAACATAATGAGTTGACTCGTGTTGACCAATACTCTGGGAGTGAAATTTGGTAGATGGAGATTGTGCAGAAGCCCATCATGTATTTAAATATGTTGTTGTCATTGGCCTTTCTTCGTCTTAGAAAATGGTGAAAATTTCTTTTAAAATATATATTTCTTTATATCATCATCATCATCATCATCATCTTTTGATATATATGCATGTGGCTGTGTGATTAAAAAGTTTGCTTCCCAACTACATGGTTCTGGGTTCAGGGTCACTCATGGGGAAATATCTTTTTACTAGAGCTCTGGACCAACCAAAGACTTGTGAATGGATTTGGTATAGGAACACTGAAAGAAGTCTGTCATGTATGTGTGCTTGTGTCTCCTTATCTTGACATCACAAGAGAGCAGTGTCACTGTCATACAAATTATGACATTCATTTCTAATATACTGCAAAAAAATGTCTGGTCATTGGGAAATATTACCTTGCTTGAAAACAAGCAAGGGTTGGCAACAGAAAGGGCCTCCAGTCAGAGAAAATCTACCTCAATAAATTCTGTCTGACTCATGCAAGCATGAAAAAGTGGATGTTAGTATTGTTTATCAGTGAAGGACATACACAACACTGAGAAAATTGCCAAAAGTAATTGTGCAGGAAATTGAAATTGAAAAGTTGCACACACTCCCTTGTCACTTTCACCATCAAGAATTCAATGAACCAGTAACTGGTTCATTGAAAATCTAAATTTTACAACCTTATAGTTCACAAAATAGATGATACATGATATCAAATAATATTTTGTTCTGCTTTAATAAAACCCCTCTCATAATATTACATTCCAACTTACAATTTCATAACGAGATATCCCCTACATCCCTCTTCAGCTGAGCGATCCTAATCTTGTGGGCTCATAGGTGCTGATGCCACATAAAAGGTACTTATGCCAGTGCTGCATGGATGCACCCAGTACACTCTGTAAAGTGGTTGGTGTTAGGAAGAGCATCCAGCCATAGAAACCATGCCAAAACAGACAAATGGAGCCCGAGCAGTGCCCTGGATGGTCAGCTCCTGTCAAACCATCCAACCAATGCTAGCATGGAAAACAGGCGTTAAATGATGATGATGATGAAATCAGATACTGATGTACATAAGGACAATCACTACAACAGGTGAAATTTATAAAATACAACACAAGAAATATAGGTAGAAAGATGCAAAGATAACATGATGAAGCCTTGAACTTACATTTTCTGCTCCTAATCCAGGTCGTTCCCGATATCCAAAAACTTTACCCATTGTATTGACTTTTTTACCTTTCCCTTGCTTGAAACGACTTTTCCGAAACCAAGAATTCTGTAATGGAGAAAATAAAAAGAAAAACAATGATATATTTCTAATGTGAAATTTAATCATCCATGTCTATTTGCATCGTATTTTTATATCATAGTAATTAAAGGAAATGGCTTTTATAAATATGAATATATTCATGAGTTATTGTAACAATTCCATAGCTGGACAGCTTTTCAAGTATTCATCACTTAATGATGAAGCAGATGGGACAATTATTTTACGACTAAACAGACACAATAATTTGTCTGGTCTATAAGCATAAATACAATGGCTGAAGTAAAACATTTTTTAACTTTGTGCATCTGAAGGAATGAACAGCACCAATGGTCATCACAGGTTCTCTGAGCCAGGTGAGATTGTTACCATTCACGTTCTGCTTAAACTAATGCAAACTGAATCTACAGGAAAGACATGAGTATGGATATCTTGGGTGACAATCTCCTTTTCACTATAAGGTGAGAGCTCACTGGTGAGTAACATAAGTTATCCTCAGTCAAGTGGTACAACTATTAAGTGCAAGTAAACATTAAACCAACTAAAAGTCACAAAATGTGCTTTTGCAAATAAAAAAAATTTTAATGGAATAATAATTTTTAAAAATAAATAAAGCCCCTAAAAGAAAAGATTTACTGTACAAAATATTTTTCCACCAGTACACATACATTTAAACCGGCCATATCCAGCCTGTTTTATGTTGAAATTGGCCAGATCTGGCCTATCACACCTACTTTACAATGTCACTTTAAAACTAAACAATCACATCATTGAAATCTTAAAGCTATGAGATAACGCATGATTAATTCAAACCAATTTGAATAAATAAACATTATGTTGGACAAAGTAATTTGAATGCTCAAGGGTTAAATCTCAAAATCAGAAAATAAGTGAAAAATAAATAAACAAATGAATAAACTGATTTATTTGTCAGTTACCTGCATAGCTAAATCCAGTAAACTCTGAGGTACATGCTGATTGGAACTTTCAAGGTTTCGTACTAGATGTCCAGCGAAATCTTTATCCTTCTCATTAACTAAAGTGTATGCATAACCTTTCTCTCCTGCAAAGTAAATCAGAAATATTACCATTGACTCCATAAACAAAGGCTTCTATATATATAGAAACATTATTCACAAAATATCTGCCTAAAACATATACATGTTCTAATAACGGTGTTAAATATAGCCACAAGGCCCTAGATTTGAGAGGATGCCGCTATATGTAATTCATTATCATCATCATCTTTTAATGTCCGTTTTCCATGCTGGCATGGGTTGGACAGTTTGACCGGAGCTGGCAAACCGGAGGGCTGTACCAGGTTCCAGTCTGATTTGGCTTGGTTTCTACGGCTGGATGCCCTTCATAACACCAAGTAAAAAAGGATAAAGACCCCCTTCAGTCACGAATGGCCATGGGATTGCACCTAGAAAGTTCCCCTCCGAGGCACAAGTCCGGGGCAAAGTTGTTTGTGGAAGACCAGCAGTTGCCCATGCATACCAGTCTCCCGTCTCCACACCACCATGTTGCTCAAGGGAAAGGCAAAGGCCAATAGAGCTTGGTATCAGTGACATCGCAACTCATTTCTGCAGCTGAGTGAACTGGAACGTGAAATAAAGTGTCTTGCTCAAGAACACAACACACAGGCCGGACCGGAAATCGAACTCATAATCTCATGATTACAATTTGTCCAGAGAGCCAACAAGGTAGCTTCTACATGTTTCATTGACCTACAATATATAACAGTCAAATCTCTCTCAAATTATACCCCACTTAGAAACTCCAATCAATCAGTGTTGACCTATGTATCTGCAGGCCTGGGTAATGCAAAGTTTCTTGTGGAAGACTAGCCATTGCCTATGCATTCAAGATTCCCCACTTCTAAGCCATTAGTGCCTTTCAAAGGAAAGGCATTCTTTTAAAGCTAATACAGTTGTCATCAGAGAGATACTTCCTGAAATTCACCAACACTACTCCTGGGGTACTTATATACCCTTTCTTCCTTGTGGCTCTTTCAAGGTTCACTTTTCTGTCTTCTCATGTTTTATTTGGTGTACTGTACATGTACTTTTGATTATCATTGCTGTTGTTCTTTACTTGACTTTTTATTGTTTTCTGTCCCCTCTTTTACCTTCTTCTGTCAAGTTGTACTACACCTGAGCACTGTATACAATAAGTACGTTATTATTGTCAGCAGAACTTCTTCTTCTTCTTCCAAAGTTTAAAATCCGGTTTTGTCTCCGTGGACGGGGGTGGCCGGATTCACCTCACACTTGATGAACTATTAGAGATGCTACAAAACATCTTATCTGATGCTCTAACAGTTCCATCAACCCACTGTCCTGGATAGGAACTTTCGTAACTGACCCCCAAAAGAATGAAAGACAAAGTTGTCCTGAGAGGGATTTGAACCTGGAGTGCAGAGAATTAAAACAAACATTGCAAGGTATTCTATACAGCTCTATAAATTCACCACCTTCATACACTACTTACTGACTTAAAAGAAAAGGCAATATGGATAATGTTGTCCAAAGTATACTCTGCACCATGTTCCAGTCTGATTTGGCTTGGTTTCTATGGCGGGATGCCCTTCCTAACACCAACCACATTACAGTGTGTACTGGGTGCTTTTAATGTGTCACCGGCACCAGACACTCGTCACTAGTGCTTTTACATCACAAGTGCTTTTTACGTGGCACCACACAGGCGATTGGTAGTCAGATGGACATATAGACCAGGGATGGACGAGACATAGACGAGACCTATAGATCGGGGCAGACAAACATAAGGACTGGGAACTATTAGTCAGATGGACGATACATATAGACCAGGGATAGGCGGACATAAGGATCGGGAACTGTTAGTCAGACAGACATACAGGCCAGGGACAGACGAGACATATAGACTGGGAGCAGGTAGGCTTATAGACCGGGGACAGACAGACAAATACAGAGTACCTACATAGCCCAGTGGCCTGTGCGCAAGCACACGGACCCCCTTCGTAGAGCAGTGGGGAAATTTTCATACAGCGAGGTAGAGTGGGAACTCGCATCATCACATATCAAATATTTATATGTCTGAGATGAGTTATTGTTCGTAAGATTATCATTTTGCAGATTATTATTAAACTCATCTTTAGAAATAGAATTAATATTTTTAAACATTTACACCTAAACTACATTTTGATCTTTTTGATCTTCAATTATCATTAGATGTTTCTAATACGAGAGATGTGTACATAGTTTCTAATACGAGAGATGTGTTCAGAACATAGATCTATTCTAGCAATCTTTATTTGTAAATCAAGAGTAATGATGCTTCCATATAGTAGTGGGGGAGAAGGACACTAATACATCATCATTTAACATCTGTTTTCCATGTTGGCATGGACTGGACAGTTCAACAGGAGCTGACAAACCAGAGGACTATACCAAGCTCCAACGTCTGCTTTGGCATAGTTTCTATGCCAACCATTTTACAGAGTGTATGGGGTGCTTTTTATGTGGTACAGGCACTAGTGAATTCCCCAAGTAACTCGCAAGAAAAGAGCCCCTTAACTGAGTGGGGAGAAGTATTGAGGGAGGTGGCTTTATGCCAGGTGATGAGAGGCTGAAGTATAAGGGAAGAAGAACAGGTGTCTTGCTGTAGAAGAGATACATGGTTACCCCAACTTGAAAAGAAAGAAGATAGTAGTAAAGATGTCAGAGCACACCTTCAAGTTATTAAATATTGCATATGTCTATGTCCTGTTGCTTACCTGCTCGACCTGTACGTCCAATACGATGAGTGTGAGTATCAATATCTCTGGCCACATCATAGTTCACTACTGTTTTTATTGAGGGAATATCCAAACCTCGTGCTGTCAAAAAAAAGAAAAAGTGAAAATATTCACATCAAAATATATTTATTTTCTTGTTTATTTCCTCCACTTTATCTGAGCTGCCAGTCAATCAATCATCCCTCAAAATTACTCAATGTACTTGTTCAATCTACTAGAAACAGCAACCAAATCTTCTTCAAAATCATACTATATTATCTTGGAAAAGAAGGACAGACACATTGGATAATGTGATCCTGGAAGCATTATACCAAGGAAAAACAGACAAGATGGTCATGGCTGAAATACATTTGATTGTCAGCCTGCTCAATTAGTATTGACCAGGAGATAAACAACAAGACATGTATGGTGAGACAGATCTTCTCTAGTACAGCATCTCACCTTTTGTTTCAACCCCGTATCATCATCTTGATGAAAGTCAGTCTCATGAGACCAGCTCCCATCGCTTCCATTTTCCAATATCTTCTTCAGTTTTCCTCTTCCATTGATTCCATCCACTTGGATTCCTTGGTACTTCTTTTACCAATTGCCATCCTTCATACACATCATCCATCCGTAGCCATGCAATCTCCTTTCTTGCACACTATATTTAGTTACACTTATACCCAGTTTTGGCTCATTTCTATTCCATCACTCAGAACATAGATCTACTTTAGCAATCTTTATTTGCAAATCAAAGAATAATGATGCTCCCATATAGTAGTGGAGGAGAAAAATACTAATATATCATCATTTTAACATCAGTTTTCCATGTTGGCATGGACTGGACAGTTCAACAGGAGCTGGTGAAACAGAGGACTATGCAAAACTCCAATGTCTGCTTTGGCATGGTTTCTAACATTACACATCCAGCGATGTTTCAGTTCTTTCTAGCTTTCAATTACTTTTATAAGAATAACAAACAGACAAATGCAGATAACTATTGATACTTACAAGCAACATCAGTAGCCACTAAGATTAGAATTTCCTTCTTCTTAAACATTGTTATGACTTTGTTTCGTTCAGCCTGTTCCATATCACCATGGAGAAGACCAACTGGAAAAATGTTCAAAAGATTAAAAAATTTATACAATTCATTATTATGAAAGTTAAAAAATGCATATTTATGTGTATATGTGTACATGCTTTTGTGTGTGTGTGTGTGTATGTATGGGTGAATGCATATATTTATGTTTTGTATATGCATGACTCAGGACTGTTGTGAATTCAACGACTCAAAGTCGAAGCTTAACCCAGTTTCCATGGCATATGAGATTGCAAGTCTAACCCATGAACAGGATGCCAATCCATCATAGCGTTAACTCCCCAGTTGCTGCTCAAACTCATTTACAGCAGAGTAAACTGGAGCAACATGAAATGAAGTGTTTTGCTCAAGAATACAACATACCACTGGCTGCATATATTTATGTTTTATATGTATGTATATGATGTATATGTATGTGTGAATCTTCGTGTATATGTGTGATAGTAATTAAATATGATAACAATGAAATGACAAATAAAGATAACTTCTAACAATGAAGTAAAAAAAAAAAACACCTTTGTATTCCGGGTGCAAAGGACTATCTTCAGAAGAAGAATACAATCAAAGATGTAAATACACATTTGTTGACTGTATTCTTCTGAAGATAGTCCTTTGTGCCTGAAATATAAAGGTTTTTTAAAAACTTTCTGCATTGTTAGAAGCTTTCCTTATTTCTCATTTCATTCATTATTCTACTTCTGTACTACAATGCTTCAATGCTTCAAGCAAACTACAATAATAACAATAATTTACAATCACAGCTGGAATTCCTGTTTGCCTAAAATTTAGTATGTTTTAAAACCATGTAAAAAGCATTTTGCCCGACATGCTAACGATTCTGCCATCTTACAAGATGATAATCCTAAATATAAAAAAATGGCTCATTAGACTAGTTTATTGGTTTATTAACTCTTTAGCATTATCACAAGAATTATGTAAAATATGTAGCCACAAACCTAGATGATCAAGCTGGACATCAACTACATCGATCTCATCAGCCTTGAAAAGCCTAAAAAGGTCAAGGGCCTTACCCTTTACGACCATCACATTTCAAGTGTAACTTGGTGTGAAGGTAAGAGCAAAGTTCTACTACCAACAATAATGCATCAACAAAGCTGGTTGTTACTATTTAGATGAGTAACATTGTTTGTTCATTCGTTTTAGGATCATTTTTTCCTTACTTTCATGAGTTGGACAAATTTGCAATTTGAGGCATTGTTTTACACCTGGATGCCCTTCCTGGCACTAACCTTTACTTGTTTTTCAAGTATTTCATATGGCTTCGAAAGCACAAAGTGCATCCAAATAATTTGTTGACAGGAGAAACTGATAACACCAAACGCTACACTTTAGTACAAGTGATTACAGATGTAAACATACACACACACATAGATATATATACTCAACAGTCATCTTTCAGTTTCCATCTACCAAATCCACTCACAAGACTTTGGTCAGCCTTGGGCTACAGTAGAAGACACTTGCCCAAGGTACTGCATAGTGAGACTGAACCCAAAACCATGCAGCTAGGAAGCAAACTTCTCAATCACACAGCCATGCCTGCACCTATTTCCTTCATAGCAATCAAGATTAATCAGTTTGAACAAATAGCATTATCTTCATGGCAATTGGATTTTTAAATACTAATTCATTCACCTGAAGAAAACAAAAAGAAAATGACACAAATTATTTTCGATTTTTACCTTCAAAATCTTTGCTTTTCAAATTTGAGACCAGTTCCTCAGCATTGCTTTTTCTCGTCACAAAAATTAATATGCTGCCCACTATAAGAAAGATAAAGAATCTGTTTAAACAATTGATAAAGGGCGATTGCTGCGAGTGTGAGGTGAATCCGGCCACCCCCGTTCACGGGGACAAAACCGCATTTTAAACTTTGGAAGAAGAAGAAGAAGAAGAAGAAGAAGAAGAAGAAGAAGAAGAAGAAGAAGAAGAAGAATTAAAATAAGTACCAGCTGAGCACTAGAATCAATGTAATCAACTTATCCCCTCCCCCGAATGTTGGCCTTGTGCCAAAATTTGAAACTATTATAATTATTATTATTGTTGTTGTTGTTGTTATTAATTTGGCCAGCTGGCAGAATCGTTAGCACAGAGGGCAAAATGCTTAGTAGCATTTTCTTACAGATTTAGGTTCTTAGCTGAACTTCCACCGAGATCATCGTTGCCTCTCACCCTTTCGGGGCTGATAAACTAAAAAACAGCTTAGTACTGGGGACAAGGTAATTGACTAACCCCCTCCCACCAAAGTTCAGCCCTAGTCTTTACAGCAGAAAAGAGAAAGAATTATACAAAACAACGTTACATTGATATTGCAAGATTGTTCTTCATAGGGATTCTATTTCTGGTAATAATAAAACTTGTTTAAGGGTTTCTTGTATATGGTG
>JAOPUL010000001.1:137156833-137167844 GCA_027564515.1 Octopus rubescens | reverse complement strand
GGCCATGCTGTGGCACCACCTTGAAGGGTTTTAGCTCAACGAATCAACCCTAGTACTTATTTTTTTTAAATCTGATACTTTTGCAATTGGTCTCTTTTGCCGAATCATTAAGTTACAGGGACATAAACAAACGAACACCGATTGTCAAGCAAAAGTGGGGGATAAACACAAATACAAAGACACACACACATAGATATATGTATATACACACACATAGATATATCCATACACACACACATATAAATGATGATGATGATGATGATGATGATGATGTTATATATATATATATATATATCGCCAGTGGTTCATATATCCGAAGAAGAAGCACACTCTAAAACATTAGAGCAGTAATGTATTTTTTTAAGAAGTAAACTGTTATGGCCGGTCAGACAGTGACCATTGGTTTCGCACCTATAAAGCGTTTGGCCGGTGACCATTGGTTTCGCACCTAAAAAGCGCTTTACGTTATCCATTTCTTTTAAATCTTCCTTTATGCTACGTTTATTAAATGTTCTACGTTTGAAAGAAACGAGATGCTTAAAACCCAATCGAAAAAGAAGCTTCGTTATATTCAAACTATTAAGCTAATTTTATTTAATGCTAATTTATGTGGTTAATGTGTTGCAGGGTTACAACAAATCAATACATTATACATGGTTAAAAATAAACACACTGTCGATTATGCCAGAGAGAAATAATTGCTACTAAATATGGTTAAATTTGCCTTGAAGACCACAATAGGTCATCTATTTAAAGACCATTTGCAAAAATAATTTTTTTTTAAATACTGCAAGAGAAGCTAATATTGTAAAATTATTACAATATGGTAATTGCTATGTTATTTTTACAAGTCACACATTCCTGCTTCTAATTATTTATTTTCAAATTAATTAGAAGCAGGGATTTGTGACGACACTGATGATTTGTATGTGGATATGTGCGTGTATATGTGTGAATGTGCGTATATATATGTACATGTGTATTTATGTGTGTATGTATAATATATATATATATATATATATCCCACTGAGTGGCACCTTGGGCAAGTGCCTTCTATAGCTTCAGGTCGACCAAAGCCTTGTGAGTGGATTTCGTAGATGGAAACTGAAAGAAGCTCGTCGTATATATGTATATGTCTATCTTTGTGTCTTTGTTTGTCTTCCCCTCCCCCACCGCCGCTTGACAACCAGTATTGGTGTGGTTATGTCCCCGTAACCTTGCGGTTCGGCAAAAAGAAACTAATAGAATAAGTACTAGGCTTTTAAAAAAAGTCCTTGGGTCGATTTGTTCAACTAAAACCATTCAAGGCGCTGCCCCCAGCATGGCCACAGTCAAATGACTGAAACAAGTCAAAGAATATATATATATGCATACATACATAGATATGCACACACAATATATGTATATGTGTACATATAACGCACACACGAGTGTTTTTGTGCTGTACAGCAGCACGTTGAGTCATCCTTGGAATATTCCAGTACTATATCAGTTTTCCTATAAGAAGCTGCTAGCCCCTCGCTCAACTCATTTCCATTTTGGGAGAAATTATTGCGTGAGTGATCTCCCACGAATTTTTCTCACGGCGCAACATAACCGACTCCGAAAGAATCAATCCTACATGACTGGTACTTTTATTTGTTGAAGCCGGAAGGATGGAAGGCAGGAATTTGAACTCAAAGCGCAGAGAGCCAGAACAAATATTGCATGGCATTCTCTACTCGATGATCTCACTACTCAGCTAATTCGCAGCTCCACATAAACACATGATTTTAGTGCATGCATTTCGCGTGCATCTGTCTGTAAATAAATTGTTGCATTGCTAAATGAACAGCACTGAATAATGTTGGCAATCGACACCTTTTTGTGCATTTGTGATGAGACAACTATGACGTGTTTCTTTGCTGGCTGTCGTATTCCAGTTATGAATACTGAATTTGATAGAATTTACTCTGATTCGAAACCTCAACACATTATTATATTTGAAAAACCATGCAGGTTTTGGATTTGCATTTTCTGTGTTGCCCACCGACCATACTTAATTATTATTCATCATAATTAATTATCTATAATAATATATATATTCGTTGAAATATCTTCCAACTTCGCGTTGTTTTGTTTTTGGCAAATTATTTTTTCATTATATTAATTTCGCCAACTTTCTCGTTGACATTACACAAATCTAGGCTAAAAATACCCTACTTGGTCGGTTGGAGTTTATTCAAATGATATCAGATCCACCAAAGTCGTCAATGTAACATCAAATGCAGAAACAGACAAATAAACACTATTTTCTGTAATTCTGAAACCTAGCTCTAATGTATCTGGTGCTTGTGTCTAATTTTTTATCATTTCAACTGTAATCATCATCATCATCGTTTTTATGTCCACTTTCCCATGCTTGCATGGGCCAAACAGAATTTTCTATGGCTGGATGCCCTTCCAGTTGCTAATCCTCACCTGTTCACAACCAAGATATTATTTCACCTTGGCCAGGCATGTTTTCATGGAAGATTAGAAATGGATACTGCTTGTATGACAATGGCACTTGTTTACAACTATTATGCAGTGTCTAGACAAGGAAACCCAAATGTGTGCACGCACCTATACACAGACTCACCCACACACACTCATCCATACACACATAACAGTTATAATTCGGAAATTTATTTATTCAAAGTATACAAAGTTGTTAATGATAAAGAGAAATCATACCTACAATTGTGGATTGATCATGAAGAAATAGACAAAGATCCTTCTAATTACTGTTAAATTACCCAATCATTTCAAGAAATACCACCATTGGGAAGCTGGTCACTTATGATGAATGGGAAATTGAAATGAAATTGATGGTGCATGATTGCAAACTTGGAGCTTCATCATCATTTTAATGTTAGTCTTCCATGCTGGCATGGGCTGGACAGTTTGACAGGACCTGACAAGTTGGAGAACTACATCATGCTCTAATATTGAGTCTGGCATGGTTTCTACTGCTGGGTGCCTTTTCTAATGTCAACCACTTTACAGAGTGTACTGGGTGCTTTTTTTTCATGGCACCAGCACTACTGAAGATTGCCTTGTAAGTTGCAAGGCTAAGGGCCTAATCTGAGGGAGAATAAGACAAAGAGCGAGAGAGTATGTATGGGGATTCTAGGCTAGGGTGAATGGGTAAGTAAGATGAGAGAAAAAGATTTATAGTTGCAGAACCTTATGGGGGGAAGAGGGAGAGGAGGACAAGGGACTGAGACTCCAGGCAATTTGCTGTACTTGAAAAGATACATCTAGCTAAGTAGAATCGAGCACCTGTGCTTGCACCTCGTAAAAAGCACCCAGTACACTCTGTAAAATGGTTGGCGTTAGGAAGGGCATCCAGCTGTAGAAACCATGCCAAAACAGATGATTAGGGCCTGGTGCAGCCCTCTGGCTTACCAGCTCCTGTCAAACCGTCCAACCCATGCCAGCATAGAAAACGGATGTTAAATGATGATGAATAGGGTAATAGTGGATGCTTCAGATACTATCAACTGTCTGAGGCATAATTGAATTGTTGCATTTACGGCATATGAAGATTTACAAATGTGCTTGTCTTTGCAACAAAAAAAAATTAAAAAACCACCTTTCAATGATGCTTAAAGAAAAAACCCACAAAATTTGTAATTCCTGTAAAAGAGGTTGAATAACTACTTAGTAATCCTACTGCATTGACTGATGTTTCTGCAATTTCATTGTTACATCGAAAAATATTAATGGCCATGTGGTTAAGAAGCTTGTTTTGCAACCACATGGTTTCAGGTTCAGTCTTACTAAGTGACATCTTGGGCAAATGTCTTCTTCTATAGCCCTGGGCTGACCAAACCTTTGTGAGTGGATTTGGTAGATGGAAACTGTGGAAACCTGTCGTGTGTATGTCTTTGTGTTTGTCCTCTCTCCACCACTTTACACCCCTATAATTTAGCAGTTCTGATAAAATAAGTACCAGACTTTTAAATTAAATAGTACTGGGGTTCAATTTATTCGACTAAACTCAAGTCGGTGCCCCAGCATGGTTGCAGTCCAATGACTGACACAAAAGATAACCAGACCAATAGGGTTGTTGTGTAAACTGTAATATCAATCACAAAATAAAAGATTGTTCAGTCATGGCTGTGTGGTAAGAAGTTTTCTTCACAACCACATGGTTCCAAGTTCAGTCCCACTGTGTGGCACCTTGGGTATGTGTCTTCTACTATAGCCTCGGGCTGTCCAAAACCTTGTGAGTGGATTTGGTAGACAGAAACTGAAAGAAGCCCGTCGTATATATATATGGATGTATCTATATATCTGTTAAATGTTGATGATAATCTATGTGCGTCTGTTTGTCCTCCACCACCACTTGACAACCGGTGTTGGTGTGTTTACATCCCTGTAACTTACTTGTTCAGCAAAGGAGACCAATAGAATAAGTACAATACAATAAGGGTTATCATCGTTCAGTGAGGAACTCCTCCCTGGACTTCAACCATCTGTATCTGTGTCGAGCTATCCACTGCCAATTGGGACCCATACGGTGTATCAGGTCATCCCTCCATCTTGTCCTTGGTCATCTCTGTTCACGAGGTGTCCACTCTGTTATCCTGATGGTCCACCTGTTATCTTGCTGTCTGGCCATAGAATAAGTGCCAGGCTTAAAAAAAAAAATAAGTGCTGGGGTCGATTCAGTCAACTAATAATTCTTCAAGGTGGTGCCCCAGCATGGCCGGAGTCTAGTGACTCAAACGAGTAAACGATAAAGATAAAAGTTTTAATTGATTTTAAACAATTGGTCATTAACTGAATGTATGCATGATATCAAATCGAAATTATATAATCATTTGTGTAATCCCCTTACCATCTGTTTTTCCATGCTGGCATGGATTGAGTAGGGACTTAATTTGAGGGGTGGAATTTTAAAGTCAGTTGCTCTTCCTGTTACCAACCTTTGCCTGTTGTACATGTAAGGGATTTGTTATTCCACACGTTTTCAAAAAAGCAAAGCAGGCAGTCATATGCTCAAGCAATGCAATGGAATGCCAATATTTGCACACACTCACACACACATGTATGTTAGGTTTCGATACAGTTTCCTCTTACTAAATTAACTCAAAAGGTATTGGTTGGCTTGCAACTGTAACAGAAGACAACTACCAAACATTCTTCACAGTGGGACTGAACATGGAAACATGGTGGCAAAGCAAACTTCCTAACAACGCAACCATATCTGCACCTAATAATCATAATTTCAAATTTAGGGTGGCAAGCTGGCAGAGCTGTTAGCATGCCAGGCAAAATGCTTAGTGGCATTTCGTTCATCTTTTCAAATTCCGCCGAGGTTGACTTTGCCTTTCATCCTTTCAGGGTCGATAAAATAAGTATGAGTTGAGCACTGGGGTCGAAATAATCGACTTACCCCCTCCCCCAAACTTGCTGGCCTTGCTCTAAAATTTGAAACCAATATTGCTTTCAAATTTGCTTAAAAATCATCAAACCAATTATGTTACAATCATCATTTTAACGTCCACTTTTCCAGTTCTTGAGTGAGTCAGGCAGATTTTCTATGGCTGGATGTCATTCCTGTTGCCTAACCCTCACCTGTTTCCAAGCAAGGTAATATATTCCCTTGGCCAGACATGTTTTTCATGGAAGATTGGAAACGGACAACATTGGTTATATGACAATAATGCTCATTTACAACCATCACATGTTGGCAAAAACAAGGTTACATGCATGCACGCACATGTGTGTGTGTAACCTTGCTTTGACATCATATGATGGTTGTAAGTAAAGGAACATGGTCTAGTGGTTAGAGTGTTGTATTGACTATCATAAAATCGTGTTTTCGATTACCAGACCTGCAGTGTATTGTGTTTTTGAGGAAAGCACTTCATTTCAAGTTGCTCCAATCCACTCAGCTGTAAATGGGTAACCCTGCAACAGACTGGTGTTCCTTTCTGGGAGAATATTGGCTTGCTCACCTAACCTGCGGGGTGGCATCATTCAAAAGCTACAACAATGTAGCATTTTGACTAGCACTTTCCATCTACTAAATCTATTCACAAGGTTTTGGTTGACCTGGGGCCATAGTAGAAGACACTTGTCCAAGGTTCTTCACAGTAGGACTGAACCTGAAACCACATTGTTGGAAAACAAACTTCTTAACCACACCACAACACCTGTGCCTAACAATTGTGTTAATAATTTTGTTGGTACTATATATGAAATAAATGAATTAAATATTGAAGCCATTTGATAAACATTAAAAATTTGTATGAAGTAATTAGAAATGAATGTTACATATTTCAGCATAAATCAATTATTTGATTAATTTCTAAATTGATAATTGGCACCAGTAAAACTTTGTTTTAAATATATATCAAATTATTAGATCTTCACCATTACTTCTTTTATCAGTAAAATTAAATGTTTATTGCATTAAAAATATTCCAATTAAAGGAAAATGCTTATTAAATATCAATTTCAAATTTTGGCACTAGGCCAGAAATATCAGGGTTTAATCAATTACATCAACTCCAGTACCCAACTGGTGCTTATTTTTTCGATTCTGAAAGGTTGAAAGGCAAAGTCGACCGTGGCAGAATTTGAACTCAGAACATAAAAACAGGTGAAATGCTGCTAAGCATTTTGCCTGGTGTGGTAACGTTTCTGCCAGCTGGCCACTTTAAATGCCTATTAAATATTGGTTTCAAATTGTGGCACAAGTCCAACAATATCGGGGGAGGGGTTTAGTCAATTACATCAACCCCAGTACTCAAATGGTACTTATTTTTTCGACTCTGAAAGGTTGAAAGGCAAAGTCAACCTTTGCGGAATTTGAATTCAGAACATGAGGGCGGACAAAATGCTGCTGAGCATTTTGCCTGGCATGCTAAAAATTCAGCCTGCTCGCTGCCTTATGCCTATTAAATGTTAAAATGTAAATAAACAACCATAAAACTTAGAAGCTTTTGTGATTCATTCTGTAATGAGTTGATATTTATTTGGTGTGAATGTATTAAAAGCATTTAATATGTCACTGATATTTATGTTTAGTAATATTACTGATATTGTTTAATAATGTCGATGATAATTCAACTAATTTATACTCTGGCTATTGCATGAAAAAGTGCAGGCCAGATTATCCAGGTGCAAGATCAAACCATTGCCATTTTCAAAAAGTGCTTTTTACATGGTGCTGGTGCCACGTAAAAAGCACCCAGTACATACTGTAAAGTGGTTGGCATTAGGAAGGGCATCCAGCCATAGAAACCATGCCAAAACAGACAATTGGAACCTGGTACATCCCACCGGTTTGCCAGCTCTTGCCAAACCATCCAACCCATGCCAGCATGGAAAACTGAGATTAAATGATGATGAATTGATAAATGAAGAATTGGAAAGTGCGGTACTAAATGGTACACTGGAGATGATAGTGATTGCCCAACTAGTAGTGATTTCAAACAGTTGCTGCTTTTTGAAAGTTAGATAGCAAAGTTCTCATTTGTGGTGATTTTAAACTCACTATCAACTGACAGTGAAGATCATTACAAAATACCCAAACGTGGTTGTGTGGTAAGAAATTTGTTTCTCAATCACATAGTTTTGGGTTCGGTCCCCCTGCATGGTACCTTGTGCAAGTGTCTTTTACTATAGCCATGCCTTATGAGTAGATTTGGTAGACAGAAATTGACAACCAGTATTGATTTGTTTAATTAAGTGGTTTGGCAAAATACACCGATAGAATAGATACCAGACTTTAAAAAATAAGTACTGTGGTCGATTTGTTCAACTAAAACCCTCCAAAATGGTGCCCCAGCATGGCCACAGACTGAAACATTGATCAAATTAACAGAAGAATCACAATTTATATGTGATAAGTACACCTTTACAACTACAAATAAGTTGCCATTTAAAAATTTTTTTTATTTTTAATTTTTTTTACTCCTGCTATATTTCACTAATTGCCAATCTTATGTTACGTGAAATAAAATAGTATCTTTTTCTTGTTTTAGTCATTGGACTGTGGCTATGCTGGGGCACCACATTGAAGAGTTTAATTGAACAAATCGCTCTCAGTACTTATTCTTTTAAATCTGGTACTTATTCTATCACTCTCTTTGGCCTAACCACTGTTACAGGAATGTAAACAAACCAACACTAGTTGTCAGGCAGTGGAGGGAACAAACTCGCATGTGTGTGTGTGTGTAATATAATATAATGGGCTTCCATATACTTTCCTTTTACCATATACCCTCACAAGGCATTGGTCAACCTGGAGCACTTGCCCAAAGTACCATGCAGTGGGACTGAACCTAAAACCTTATAGTTACAAAGTGAACTTCTTAACCATACAGCTATGTCTGCAGCATATTTGGATATTATCACTAGAATGATGGAAGGACATTTAAATAATTTAAAAATAGTGGGCAAGTGTTTTCTACTATAGCCTCAGGCCGACCAAAGCCTTGTGAGTGGATTTGGTAGATGGAAACTGAAAGAAGCAGTCTGATGACTGAAACAAGTAAAAAAAAAAAAGATAAAAATTGGTTAAAAGATTATCGTTTAAACTGTTTTAAAGAAATATCCCATCTTTTTTTTAAATTTCCCCCCTCCCCTCCCCCATAGAAGTCAATTATCTTGGCTATGCTATTTGTGCAACTTGCGAAAGATTATTCAGGATGCCATTAAAACAATGATCACAATTCCAGAATATGCAAATGAAATTTTAGCATTTATTTCAGAGGTTGATATTATTGCATATTTATTAACCCTTTAAGCATTCAGATTATTCTGCCAAATGTAATGCTTATTTATTCACATTGTTTTGAATTAATCATACTTTATGTTTATAGTTTTGAAATTTTAATAATATGATTGAATAGTTTTAGAATAACATTGTAGGGTAGATGTGAGAGGCCAGATCTGACCGGTTTGAGCGCAAAACAGGTAGAATATTTCAGCCGGATATGGCTGGTTTAAATACTAAAGAGTTAAGAACATGGTAAACTTCACTGCACCATTATATAATTTGACAAAAGAAGAGTGTCATTCAAATGGTTAGTTGATTGCAAACAGTTTTGATGAGGTGAGATAACAATTGAGGGCAGAGAGAGTAATTACAGTATTTTGGCAGTAAATGCCTCACCAGTCAATGTTGGAATGAAAATGGAGTTGAATGTCATTTAACTCATCATACATTTAAAACACTGAACACATATTGATTTCAAATTTTGGCACAAGGCCAGGAATTCTGGGGGAGGGGGTATGTCGATTATATCAACCCCAGTGTTCAACTGGTACTTATTCTATTGACCCCCAAAAGGATAAACGGCAACGTCAGCCCTGGCAGCATTTGTTCTCAGAATGTAAAGTTGGAAGAAATGCCGCTATGCGTTTTTCCTGATGTGGTAAGGATTCTGCCAGCTTGCCACCTTACAAATGCTGAACACATATTAAGATGGGTTATTATATGTTCAGTCTTTGTCATCATCATCATTTAACATCTGTTTTTCATCCTGGCATGGGTTATATGGTTTGACAGGAGCTGGTAAGCCGGAGAGCTGCACCACGTTCCAGTCGGTCTGTTTTGGCTAGGTTTCTATGGCCAGATGCCCTTCATAACGCCAACCACTTTACAGAGTGTACTGGGTATTTTTTGCATGTCACCAGTATGGGTGTCTTCTACGTGTCACTGGCACGGGTGCCTTCTACGTGTCACTGGCTCAGGCGCCTTTTACGCTTCACTGGCACCTATAACAACCAGCATTCACTTAGCTTGACATGTCTTTTCAAGTGCAGCAAATTGCCAAAAGTCTCAGTCATTTGTCATCAAATTTATCTATAGAGGATATTGTGTATTAACTACCAATCACAAGTTGCTAATAGCCATATTCTCACTGGAGAAAACTGTATCAGTAGTTGGGTCTCAATGACAGCAATTGTTGAGCTATATTATTGGGGTTGTGCAAATATACATATAGGCACATGCATGGCTGTGTGGTTAAGATGTTTGTTTCCCAACCAGTTGGTTTTAGTTTCAGTCCCACTTCATAGCACCTTAGACAAGTGCCTTCTACTATAGCTGTGGGCCAACCAAAGCCTTGTTTGTGGATTTGATAGACGGAAACTGAAAGAAGCCTATCATAGATATGTGTATACAGGTGTGTGTGTCTTGACATTGCGTGATAGTTGTCACCATCATACAAGCAGTGTTGTTTGTTTCCAATCTTCGATGAAAACCTGTTTGGTCAGGAGGAAATATTACCTTGCTTGGAAACAGGTGAAAGTTGGCAACAGGAAGGACATTTGGCCATAGAAAAGCTGCCTGACTGAATTCCATCTGACAAGCATAGAAAAGTGGACATTAAAAGGATTATGATGACCTGCATCATTGAAGCAACTCACCAATACTCATGCATGATCAAGACCGCCAATGAAGCCTAATTATGATTTCAATGAAAGTTGTAAAAATACACAAAAATTATTGATGAAAGTCTCTGTTGAATACTGGTTCCCACTAATAAAATGGAATGAGTCATGAAGTCTATCATATTGTTTGAATTCAAACAATTCACCGATAATGGTTGGCCAGAAAAAACTAAATATTTACTTTCAGAACATCTAAAGAATATTGGGTTAAAATGTGACGTAATTAATTAATCGCACGGATTTATTAATTTTGCAGATCAATTTTCATTCTGATTATTGCAAAAATATTACAAAATGAATTTTTAATCAACTGGTCTGAATGAAACAAATGAGTGCTAGATACTACAACTGGTTGAATATGGAATCTAATAAGAAGTAATATAGTTAATTCATGTTCAGTTATGTCAGTCAGTTAACCCTTTTGTTACCATATTTCTTTGTTTCAATTAATAATTAAATTGAAGAATTTAGTAAAATAACTGTCATTATTAAGCTGGCGTGGCTGTGTGGTAAGAAGCTTGCTTCCCAACCACATGGTTCTGGGTTCAATCCCACTGCGTGGCATCTTGGG
>JAOPUL010000001.1:137115229-137126895 GCA_027564515.1 Octopus rubescens | reverse complement strand
CTGTAGAAACCAAGCCAAAAAATAGACTGGAGTCTGGTGCAGCTCCCCAGCTTGCCAGTTTCCAGTCAAACCATCTACCCCATGCCAGCATGGAAAACAGACGTTAAATGATGATGATGATGATGTAAATAAATATGCATTGCATTTGACGGAGTAATCTGAATACTAAAGGGTTAAACATCTGAAATTGTTTCTGTTTTTATTTTTTACTAAAAACTATGTTGCTTTATTTTTCAGGTTGTTTGTTCTCTACTCACTAGTTGGCCTAATACATCTCAGGTGCAGATTTTCATGGATAGGTTACTCTGTGATCTATTGGTGAGTATACAGTTTGGTTTTTCAATTGCATGTTTCAGTTGGAAAGATGCCAGCATGTAAATACACACACCACACACAAACATTAAACCTATCCTTATTAAAATAGTCAGTGTTGATATTGTTAAAATATCTGGTCAGGGCCGGATTTACAGGTAGGCAAAAGAGGCGATTGCCCCGGGCCACCCTCGATATCAGGGACCCTTGCTACGAAGGGTATGGAACACTGAATGCAGGGAGGCCCCCAACTCCCAGCAATCTTGCATGAAGAGGCTCTCTTTCAATATACAAACCTATCATGATGTCTTAAAAAAATGTAATGAATTCTCTTTTATGATAAATAGCCATAGATTTCTCCACATTACTGACACCAATAATTTTCCAAGATTTTAATTCTTTTATACAAGGGCCCCCGAACTTGAAGTGTCCGGGCCCCCCATAGTTTAAATCCGGTCCTGCAAGTGGTGTCATTCTTTTCTAGTCTTCCTTGGAAACATATCTGGGCAAGGAGAAATATTAACTTACTGGGAAACAAGAGAAGGATGGCAATAGGAAGGGCATCTGGGTGTAGAAAAATCTGCTTCATTGAATTTTGTCTGATCCATGCTTGCATGGAAAAGCAAATGTTAAAATGATATCATATCAGGAGTTACCTTGGCAATGGTTGTTATCTATTTTCTCTGTAATTTTTTTTCAGTTTTGACTTTTGTCGTTATTTAGCATTAGAACAGTTCTGATAGAGTAGCAGACTTATGATGAAAAATGTTCCAACCATGACTGTTTTTTTTTTTTGTTTTTTTCTTCTTCTAAGAGTGCAGTTGTGATTTAAAAGGACATTTGGAGACTATTTTTAGGTTGGGTGACCTCAATGAGACTTTTTCATTGGCTGCATTCTGTCTTTGGTTTAACATTATTTTATGAGCTATTACTATAAAGTGGGTGAGAGCATCTTGCCATTTTGTCTTTGGGCAGCCTCTTGATCTCGTCCATTGTCTTGGTGTCCATTCCGTCACCCTGATTGTCCATCTGTTGTCCTTCAGTCATACAATGTGGTCAACCCATCTATATTTGTTCTACTTGATGTTTCTTATGATGTCATTGACTGTCATGTGCTGTTGAATCTAGACGTTGGTTTTCTTGTTCTGCAATATGATGCTCAGCATGATTCATTCCATTTTTCGTTGGGCTACAATGAGGGCATTCGTGGTGGTAGTATTGATAGCCAATGTTTCACTGCCATAAATCATCACTAGCAGGATGTACTCGTTGAAGATCTTTCTTTTAATTTTCATGAAAGCCTTGAGACTTCTTCTAATTTTCATGGAAGCCTTAGGACTTCTCATGAGGTTTTCCACCTTCCCAAAGGCCACCCAACCAAGTGCTATTCTTCTCTTGATTTCCGGGAGGAGATTTCCGTCTTTTGTCACCATCTTTCCCAGGTAAACGTTTACCTGGGAAAGAGTTGCTTATATATTGTAGTAAATAATTTATGTACTTTTATAATGTTGATTGCAGTATTGTATTGGATACCTATATCAATATCAATAACTCAAATCATGTAATCAAGTGTGCATTGATTGCATCAGTATTTGGTTGAAGCGATTGATATTGGGTAACACAATATAAGTAAAACAGTGATTACATTATTTGTGTTATTTTCTTTCAATCGTGTTTGTTTATATATTTTCTAAATGTATTATTCTTTTCTCTATTTCTCAGGAACGTTATGCATTGCTATCTGAGGACACTGCTCTTGGTGTAATAAATATCGGCAATGCTGTTGATATACATAAACTATACATGTCGCAAGTAACCATCTACCTGACCCATTTATGTCACAACGTTCTACATCAGCTGAAGTATATGAACGACACAGAGAACAGTATCTGGCTGCATACAAACCAACGTGATAAACTTTGGCATTCTGCCATCACATTCCTTAAACTTCCAACACATGCTGTGTCTCAGTTAGTAGCTGACAGTATATAGCATTAGCTGTGATTAGAAATCGTGCCAGACTGAATTTTATGAAATATCAATAATTATATTATTAAAATATTTGTTTCATACATTTGTCGTTGTTATTGGATATTTCATTAAAAACTTAATTCAAGTTCAAATCAACTCTACCACTAATATACATCAAATGAAATCACCTGGGACTATTCACTGACAGGTTAACAACTTAGTGAATGTCAGAAGTATCTAATGATGGTGTTATATTAAATTGTAATCTAAATATTAGTTGATTGCTTGGTTGTGTGATTAAGAAGCTTGCTTAGCAATCATGTGGTTTCAGGTTCAGCCCCTCCGCGCAGTACTTTGAGCATTGGCTAACCCAGTACTATATAATCTTCTACTATAGACCTGGGCCAACCCATGCCTTGTTAGTGTCTTTGGTAAATGGAAACTAGAAGCCTGTAGAATAAGTACCAGACTTTAAAATTAGTACTGGGGTCAATTTACCCTATGACTGAAATAGGTAAAAGATAAAATATGGGTTTTAATGAATTACCAAATTGGAAGTGGAAAAGCAAGCAGGAAGGGTGATATGAGAAAAGAAAGAAAATTTGCTTTGGACCTTCAGACTTGTTAGGTCAGAGTCTATATGGGTTTCTTGTACTTTATTGAGACTTCAAGGGTCCCACCCCGCTTCAAATGGGATTCCAGTTCATTACAGGATTGACTACCCACTGCAACCACTAATTTTCAACTGAGTAGCCTGGAACACATGAGATGAAGTGCCTTGCTCAAGGATACAAAGTACCATCAAATCTAAGGATCAAACCCCCCAACCTAACAATTGGGAGTTTAATGCTCTTAACCACTGGATCACTTTAGTGCCTCCACTAAACAGGAAGAGTGTCAGAAACAAGCAAGTTGGGTATTTGATTACATGTACAAGCATCAAACCCCACTGTTACAGAAGAGTTGGGTTCCTGAAAATCTTGCTGTAATGTAGACCCCCTTTACATGTAACCTATTTTCCTGTTGTGTAATATGGCAGTCGATAGGAAAATAGGTTTTACATAATGGAATTCCACATTACTCAAGATTTTCAAGATTTACACAATATGGAATTTCTGCCTACACCATTTCTATATAACGAACAGGGCCATTTACTGAAGGGATTAGCACCCCCTCTGTTTTCCTGCTTATCAGAACTTTGGTCTTTGCTAAGTCTTCAAAGTCCTATAACGTTTTACTTTCACACCTGGAATTTCTTTTCTAATTCTACACAGATTCAGCTATAAGGATGAGGTCATCAATATAGAAGAGTTCTCATGGGCAATCAGTCATAAACTCCTCTGTTATTGTCAGGAGAGCAATGATAAATAGGAGGGGACTGAGAATCGAGACCTGGTAAACACCTACCTGTACACTAAATTCATTACTGTACTCGTTGCTAACTCTCACCTTACTGACTGCACCCTTGTACATGGCTTAAACGGCTCTCACCAGCCATTCGTCTACTAGCGACCTCCAGATCAGGGAGCAAGGGACCCTGTTGAAGGGTTTCTCCTGGTCGGCAAAAGCCAAGTATAACAGTTTACTTTTGGCAAAAAACTTCAGATGCCTTACTAGAAAGAGAGTCTCAGTAGCACATCTCCTTGGCACAAAGCCAAACTGCATCTCACCTAGCCTAATTCTGTTCCTAATTAGTTGAGCTATAATTCTTTCTGTAACTTCGTGACCTGATCCAACAATTTGATATCTCTGTAATTACTCCTCTTTAAAGTATCTCCTTGTAACAGTTGGCTAAAATGTTGCTTCACCAGTCGTTGAGTATGATACCTTCACCTTCCTGTACAACCTAATTAATTATATCTGTGACCAGGCTCCACCACATATTTTAAGAATCTCAGCAGTAATTCCTGATTGATCAAGAGCTTTCCCTGTCTCCATATCCATAATTGTTTTATCTATCACTTTACTGTCAACTAGAATGACTGGTCCCTTTGTTGGGTCCACGTTAGGTAGGCCTTCTTTCGTTCATGCGTTCTTCACATTTAGTAGCCTTTCAGAGTAGCACTTCTATGCTTCTTTCTTTTCAGAATCACTTAAGTGCATACCATTATCCATCTGTACACACTTCTTCCCTACATATCAGTTTTATCTGATGCACTCTATTGCAATCTGGAACACCTCATGCCTTTGGTCAAAACCTCTTCCTTTCTGCTTCTGACCTTTGCTAAAAAGAAAAAAAACCCCTGTCACCTAGATTCTCTTCTAGCTACTTGGTATCGCGTGCACGCACACACGCACATTTCCTTTTGTTTTTTAATTATTTTATTGACTTTAATAGTCACAAACAATATATAAACGCTTGTCGTTTTTGTATATATTTTATTATATAACTTTGGACATTTTTCTTTGTTGGTTTGATTACTACAAAGAATGCAACCAAAGGAAAAAATTAATTTTTAAAAATAAATAAGTGATTGTTGGTTGTCAGATGAGGAGTATATATATATTTTCTTCTAATTAAATGCATTAAAAAAATTAAGGCAAAAACAAATGAGAAATTTACTCGAAATTATTCAGTAAATTTAGACTTTCAACTGCCGCCATGTTTTTTCTCTCTTTTTAAATACTGTTAGCTAAGATTTGCTATCATTTAGCGTTGAAACCAGAGTTCTTTTACTATAAAAAAAAAATGATGCAGAATAATTTAATCGGCGATCATTCTTTGTTTGCCCATACTCAATCCAGCTTGGCTTGCACCTTGATTGCTTCCGTACTGGAGACTGACAACATTTTTACCGGCCTCTAATTGTTCCTGGGAGAACTCTCGTTTGTTCTCTTCTGCCATCTTTGGACCAAGAATAGGTCCAGTGAAATCTGGTTTTGTTTGAGCCTGAAAAGTAAATAAAAAAAACAAAATATAAGTTTTAAAATATTTGAATGATTTGAATTGTTCATTATCATTACCATTCAGTCATTCACTCTTGAGTTTGTTCTATCCCCCACTTGATCTCTTCTTGTTCAAACTCAAACCTAATACGATCCGCAAATCCTTTTATATCCTGGGTGCCTATGAGTAATATGAAGAGGAAGAAAGGATGTCCAAGTTACACATATTAAAAATTGTTTCGATGAGAACGACACTAAAATCTGCAAGCAACATTTGCTTTAAAAAACACATCTCAATCCGAAATCATGGAAGACAATATCGATGTCTCAGGGCGGATGTTGAAGCGCAAATCTGCAGAGTTCAAAACGACTGGTGGCAAGTCAAGACCAATGAAATTCAAAGATATGCTGACCATCATTCTACTCCACTATTCGTGCTAACCATGGACCGCCTAAGACAATACTAACACCAACGAAACCCTAAGGCGGCTTTGTTTTGATAAATGACGAAGCAATTTGAAGCCGTTAGATTAAACACTTCAACAACTCACTGACAGATGACCAACTGCCTTTCATGACTACCCTGTCGATATTTCCATATTCTCTAAGCAATCTAAACAAAGAAGTTTCTTCACTTATTTCAGCAGCATTTTTTCCAACTCCTGCTCTCTGGAAGATGCCATCACCAACCGGCTGCAAATAATTCACAAAGCCTTTGGGTACATCTACTATATTTTCACAACTGTAACCCTAAGACTTAAAACTAATGTTTAAGTGTTTCAAGCTGTTGAGTTTTCCACATTGCCCTTTAGCTATGATACTTAATCAACATATCGAGATATACATGGCTTTGCAACCACGTGGTTTTGGGTTCAGTCCCACTGGGACACCTTGGGCAAGTGGCTTCTCTTCTACTATAGCCCTGGGCCGACCAATACCTCGTGAGTAGATTTGGTATACGGAAACTGTCTGGAAACCCATTGTATATATGTGTTTTTCTCCCGCCCCGCCATTTGACTACCAGTATTGGTTTCTTTACGTTCCCGTAACTTAGCAGTTCGGCAAAAGAGAACGATAGAATAAGTATCAGACTTAAAAAAGTGAGTACTGTGTTCGATTATAACCATCCAATGTGGTGCCCTAGCATAGTCGCAGTCCAATGACTGAAACAAGTCAAAGAAGATAAAAGATCAAAGATTTCAACAAGCAAAACTACGATCGATCCTGAACACAGAATGAGATGACTAAGTTCCAAACAACGATATAGTGACAAGAACAGAATCCATGAGAATCCAAACCACCATTGTATATAATCAACTGTTTCACGATTCCATCAAGAACATCGGCCCCTTCTTCAATATCTAACTTAATAACTGGGAAGAAGAAACTGAATACCGCCATAAATGGCGGCAAACATGCAAGGAGGGAGCCATAGCTGCGGATGACATTTGATAACAATGAGCTGGAAAAACAAAACAAGAACCAGATAGAAAGATAAGAGCTTGACATCTATCTCTGGGTTTAAAATTGTCCCTGCATTTTCAGTGCTGATTTTGCGATCAACGATTCATCTAAAACATCAGCCGTGAAAAAAAAAGGGAAACACCACCAGCATCGATGAAGAAACTTTCCCACTGGAAATGACGAGGATTTGCAGAGGGAAGACGAGAGAGGTAGGGGGGGGGGGGATGTGTAAGTATATGTTAACATTTACAATTTCTTATTCATTATATACATACATATCATCATATAGATGTTAATAATTCTACGACAACCACCAGATATAAAAAATAGTATGCAAAAAACTATCGTCAAAAAGTAGACGCTTCAGGGCTTATCCAAATAACAATACTTGAAGCAACAGTAACATTTAACAATAAATATCATCGAGTTATGTATGAAAAATGTTTTTAAAATCACTCCACTTACCACTCTTCCAATGGCGTAAATGCACAAAACTACTTGTGGAATATTTTTCCTTTCGTATAAATCTACAGTTTGGAATACTTCAGTTTCAGGGACACCGTATTTCTTCAGTGCTCCTTGGAAGCGTTCTAAATTCTGCATCAGTACAAAACCAGTGCCACTCTTCTCAATCTTTTTCACTGATCCAGGCAAAAGTTTGTTGATGAAACTGAGAAAAGAATAATAATAAATCAACAAATGTAATAATTTTATTTTGGAAAGTTCATTATGATTTGTTTTTGTCTTCTTAAGGGACGAACAGTAGTAAAAGATTAAAAATATTAAACTCAATAAACCTCTTTAGTTCTTTGTTTATTTTGGAAATATATCATATATCAACGTATAGAGTATTGTAAATCCATTATAGCCGATCTTACCAGTCAATTTCGCACCGGATATTAAATAAACGTTAAGTTACACAATATCTGGTGCGAAACCGATTGGTAAGATCGGCTGTAATGGATCTATAATACTGTATACTCTGTTGACACATACATAGGGTATTGTTAGAATGAACAAAAATAAAAGCACGCAATATTATTTAAAGTACGAATATATTGAAAAAGATATATACAATTAAACTATATTTAGATATACTACTTGCTTCTTACTATCCAGGGCCCTTTTTAGTTATAACGGTAGTAGGGAAATTATCTCTTCTTTCTTTGATGAAAAAGAAAACCCTGTTGTAATATAGTGACTTCTGTGCGTGTGTTGAGTCAAAAGTTTTGCAATATTTTGGAAACCTATTTGCTTTATTCATCAAGTTACAACAAAATCAGCCTAGTATTCAAAGCGGAGGCCATTGTGTTGCACCGTCTGTAGCCATTTTTCTTTCAGTTCTTTGATACCAGTTCTTGTCCTTCAAGGCGAAGGACCTCTTTACTGAAGTTTCCACGTCCTCTTGGTTGATGAAGCGTCGTGATGGGTGCTGCTCTATTTACTCAAGATAACGAATCAATAAACCCAGAAGGCAATATTTAGAGACCAAAACACTAACGACTACTTGGGGCTAAAACATTTTGAAAACTCATATAGTGCCAACAGTTTGAAGTACACTTACTTGCAAAGAATAATACCATTTTTAAGAACTTCTTCAAATGGTTTCTTCCGATCAATCGGTTCTCCAAGAATGGCTTCGATCCAGTCCAAAGCCTCTTTTTCTTTTTCAGCGTTTCTCTGTGACAAGAAAAATCGACAATTTGTTAATTTTTAAAGACTATTTTAAAAGTAGAAATAAATCAAGAATTATTAGACTTAGATCGTTTATATCAACTTGAATCAGATTGGAAATTAAAGCCAAATTATTTCATCAGATCTAAAATATATATTTGGCTTCGTATTTTTTTCATCCATAACTCTTTTCTCTCACACATGCTGCTCATTCATCAAAATGGTAAATATGTTTCCATATTAGGAAGCTTGAACAGTTATACTATCACTTTTAGCGTAACAATGATTGATTATCCTCCCAGGAATATCTTTATTACTACTGGCTATTCACGTGCGTCTCTACACTGGACTAATTGAGAAAGATGTGAGGTTTTGTTCAATTACTATAACTACAAGTTTATATTTAATACAATTGACATAAGTTAAAAACCTTTTTTCTTCTACAAAAGACTCAACAAATATGAAGGGATACTGGAATCACCATAATTTAGCTAACGCTGGAATCAACGTATAATTTGGAGAAATGTTTTTACTGATATTGTCTGTAGAAAATAGTGCCATGAAGTATAAGAGAAAGAGAAAAGACAAAGAGGGAACACTATTTTGCAGTGTTAAAAAATGCTATCACATAGTGAATTAAGATTAGTTTTCTGTAAGTTCAAAACCACATTTTGAAAAAAATATATACTAAAATTAGAATTTTTAAGAATTTTCTAAACAGTGTAGACTTTAATAATTGCTTTTTTTAAGTAAAAGTTTCATACTCCCAACTAATTAATAAGCAGCGTTCTTTGTTATGGTATAGATCCAAGGGCCGGAGATTTTCAGAGTTGACAGAGCGTCCAACAAAATGCTTGACAGTTTTTAGTTACGTCTCTTTATGCTGACTTCAAACCAATAAAATAAGTACCAGTCAAATTGAGTTGATATAACTGACTATAAATCCAAAATGCCTGACTGTGTACCTATTTTAGAAATTGTTCATTAATATACACACAAATAGCCAACATTCTTCGTTAATCGGATTGTTTGTTAATTAGCAGTATACAGAGAATCTTCTTCAGTCATAAATCATTACCATTTGTCAGTGGTCATGTAAAACGAGGCGTAGTAAATTCTCCTTTATGTGCCTTAACAGCAGACGTTAGTAATGAGGGACCTCTAACCCCTCCTGTTCCACACAGAACTTAATAAGCTATTGGGTTGGTCCTTCTGTAGCCAGCTGTAAAGCCATCAAGTCAGAATCGTTGGTGGTGGAATGGTAGGGGAGCCAATCCGCCCCGGGCGGCATTTTTATGAGGGCGGAACTATTTTGGGTTTGCTATATAAGCCAGTATAGGGTATGTGGGGATAGGGAGCGGCAAATTCAAGGGCTTGCGCCGGGAAACACATATTCTAGTTACGCCACTGCATCAAGCATCGTCTCTCTCTTTGTCTTCTCTGGCTCCTTTCTTCCTTTCAGTTGTCATTACGTATTCAAACCTTCGTCTTTTCATATGATATTCAATGCACTGAACCTGTTATCTTCTCCTTTCGTTGTTAAGAACTTTACTGGTGGTTTCTGCTCGCCCAAGGACTTTAAAGTCGGCGAATTAGCAGAGTAGTTAAAGCGTTTGATAAGAATGCCTTGTGATATTTGTTCCGACTCGATGTGCTCTGAGTTCAAATCTCGCCGAAGTTAACTTTGCCTATCATTCTTTGGGGGATGATAAAATAATACTAATTCGGGGTGTTGGATTGGTGAAACAGTTACAGAATCAAACGAGATTTATTCGGGGGGCGGGGGCGGAGTTTCTGATAGTAACACCTGTGATGACATTGGTGCCAAGCTGTATCGGCCCAAGACGATGTGGGTTTTTTTTATAGATATTAGTGGTGTGAAGAGGAGGGAGACTTGCATGCCCGAGTAACTGCTAGCAGTGCCGTCTTAAGGAGTACTTTCCCAGATATCTCACGGATTTAGGGGCCCAATTCTGATTTATGTATGTTGCAGTTTGCTGTCAATAAATACTATAGGGCTCAGTGCATTGATTTGCCCGGAGGCCTCACGGGTCTAGAGCCTAATCCAGATCCATGTATGTTGAAGCTTGCTGCCAATGAATAGGTACTACAGAGTCCAATGCATTAATTTGCCTGGCGGGATGGGTTACCATGCTGCTAAGACAGCCCTGACTGCCAGTCTTTCTCAAAAATATCTTGTCTAAGCCTGCACATCAATCGATTTTCCCGCGTAGGGACATGTACAGATGCATTATCAACATTGACAGAAGGTGGCCCTATCTATAAAGACTTCAACGTTTGTTACTCTATTTATGTAAGATATTAACGCTCGTCTAAGGAACAACATCGTTGCAGCAATGAAAAGCTTTAGCTCTCGTTTGTTGATGTGCCAGGTCAGATAGTAGATTCTGATTCCCAAATATGGATTCCAGTAAGCATATAGAAATCTTAAACCTCGAAAGTAAATTATAATTGCACCACATCGCTTGCTCCAGGATATTATATTCCATACTAGAGACAATGTACTTTCAAAAATGCAGTAACTGAAAAGTACTCTGGCAGTTAGCTTAAGTTGGTAAACAGCACCGTTTCATCATCATCGTCATCACATTCGCCACCACCATCATCGTCATCATCCTTATCTTCGGCATCACCACTACCATCACCATCACTGAGCAACTATGTGGTTGCACAAGCTATTAGAAAGTGCAGCTTACTCTCCTTCGCTGGATTCTGGCGAGGAAGGAAAACGACAGAGATGTGAAAAAACTTTTTTTCTTTATCTCCATTCTGTTCTTATGACTAAATTCTCAATCATTAATATAACTGAATGTTTAATCATGTATATTCCCTATGATCCCCATCCAATATTCATAAAATGACAGAAATGTTTTAAAAAACAATGTTTCTTTCTCTCTATTCTGTTCTTATGACTGAACTCTCAATCCCTAATATAACTGAACTGTTAATCATGTATATTTCTTATGATCTCCATCGAATATTTAAACAAACTTGTATTATCGTTTATCCCTGTTAAACTCACTGAAATTTCTATAAATATTTGATCATTAAAAAAAATGTTTCCCATTGTAACTTTGTTTTTCCGAATTTTACCTTATATCTTAACTCTCCTAAAATCATGATTCATTTATTTTTTACCATTCAAAAACAAAAATTGTCAATACCGGTTTGGTTTTTGAATAAATCTGTTTTAAAAAAACTTAAAAACGACTACACGTTTTGAGATTCAGGTGAATTTTCAAACCCCAAAACAAATTCTCCTACACACACACACACACACACACACACACACATACATACATACATACATACATACATACATACATACATACATACAT
>JAOPUL010000001.1:137014392-137026686 GCA_027564515.1 Octopus rubescens | reverse complement strand
GATTCATTCGGCTAAAAATTGAAGGTGGTGCCCCAGCATGGCCGCAGTCTGATGACTGAAACAAGTAAAAGATAAAATATATATATATATAGTACAGTCCATCAGACAAATTTCCACATAATTTTCATTTACCCAGTTTCACTTACAGGGTTTGAGTTGACCTTTGGCTGTAGTGAAAGACACCCAAAATACTGTGCATTGGAATTAACTCTGGGATCTCATGATTGCAAAAATAAAACCTTTTAAACCACTTGGCCATGCTTGTATCCCGTAATTCCTGGTGCCAGCTTTGTCACATTGATTCTTGCCTGAGAACTATGTCAAAGGTATATATATTTTGATGGTGATGACTCTTCTAGTTTCTTTAGTTTGGTTAGCAATAATAAAAGAATTACTTACATTCTCTGCGGCCAAACTTTGTTGCCATAAGATGCTGCCTTTGACCAAAGTCTCAGTTCAATACAAGCTTCTTTAGCAAGTTCCATTACTTCAACATAAATCAAGTTAGCTTCATAAATTCTGGTTCCATTGAGAATGTTAAGTGTTTCCTCTGCTAGCTGCAGCTGGTTTTCATAATCTAACATAGTGTACAGGAGAGGTCCATTGTCAGTGATTGTCATTAGAGAATCAATTTTAAAAACTATTCACATTTATCTGACAATTAAAAAATGCTACTTTTTTCAATTTGTTGGTATTTCAATATAAACTGTTGATTATGTGAAAATATATTTTAATTTTTGTAATCATATCATGATTATAAACTAAAATAGTTTTAGTAAGCCATGCAATGGTGACTCCACGATCAATTTAAGGAGCATAATGGTTGATGAGGGGATTTGATGCCAAATTTTTGTTGCTGGAAATATTTGGGATTTTAGACTTCAATATTATTGCAGCAAAATTTTATTTTAAACTTCTCGGTTCAAAAATATTATGTAATATATTCACATGCTAAACTGTCTGGTAATCAAGTGTATAATGTTCTAAAAAGCCTCATTTTATAGATACGAGACGTCATATATATAAACTGATGCATCCAGTTCATGCTGTAAAGTAGTTGGTGACAGGAAGGGTCTCCAGCCACAGTAATTAGGCTAAAGAAAACAACCCAATACACAAAGGAGACATGGATTTTAACGCAGTGCATTGCAGACTTCCTGTTTGGAATAGGAGGCAGCCTAAATAAAATCTAATATAGAAAAGTGTATAGATTAGTGTTTAGTTGAGTCACAGAGAATGACTCTAATAACAGTAGTGCAATATAATGCTTTTAGTTCTTACTGTTAGACATTCGTATCAACAACAACAAAGTCAGCCAGTTTTCTGTGTTGTTTAATGAAAGACCACAAGAAAGGTGACACTGGGAAATCCAGCCAACCCACATCAACATGGAAACATAGATATAAAATAATGGTTTATATATATGATCTTCATCATCTTTTAACATCTATTTTCCATGTTGGCATGTGTTGGACAGTTTGACCAGAGCTGGCAAGCAAGAGAGCTGCATCAGGTTCCAGTCTGATTTGGTTTAGTTTCTATGGCTGGATGCCCTTCCTAATGTCAACCACTTTACAGTGTGCTGGGTGCTTTTAGCATGGCACCAGTATATATATATATATATATATATACACACACACACACAACAAGCAAATGAAATTTCGTATAACAGATGACAGAGGGAAAGTAATTATTTAGAGTGTTCTTCCTGATCCATAGAAAAGTAGATATTAATAATGATGGGTATGTGGTGTTTTTCATATAAAACACCAAAATGCTCAATAGACACCCATGAAATGTCCCATAGATTGTAGTCATTTTTATGTTTTATGCTCTTAAGTATTTCTGTTCCATGGTTTCATACCAGTATCCAGGAATTTGGACTCAGAGGATTTTGAAAGTAGCTTTAGCACTTAGAAACAACATCGGCACATTCATACTAGCTATACATACCTTTACATTTATCAAGTTCACGAAGTTCTTGTATCTTTTCAATCCCATAATTCCACAGTGTTTTGGTTTCTTCTAAAATTGCAGAGCTGACATTTTTTAAACCACAGACAGAACATGGTAACATGAAGAATTTCCTTTCTGGAAAACATCAAAAGATGAACAGAAATATTAGTTTAACCCCTATTTTAAAGTTTCTCTTTTCTTTTTTCTTGTTGCTCCTGTAATGGATGCTGTTTCTCTGCTGTAATAACTCAACCATGTGATCCAGCTTCCCAACAATCTCTCCTCTTCATACCATCCTTGATATTTTGAAATTCTAGATATTACCAGTAAAGCATTCTTGTAAGGTAGAAATCAACAAAGCACTACCAGCTAAATAGAGTCTTAGGTTCCAACCCACTGAGGGTAAATGGTAGTGACACTGGGAACATTTTCTCTGATATAGTGGTGCCTTATTCAGTGTCAGAACTTCCTCTCCTCTGCTAGAAGCCACAAAACTAGACTTACATGCCAGCTACTCTTAAGAAATACCTTCAAATCAATGAGAAAGCAGCTATGCGGTCACTCAGCTTGTAAGAAATAACAGCCAAATATTCCTTAAATCACACTCTACTGTCTTAAAAATAGTAGGACATATCAGAAAATGTAATCTGAAAAAAAAAATTTGCCAATAGTTATGTCTGGATCACAGGTCTGCTGGATCAGGACTGACTCGGAGTTAAACAACAATAACATATTCTTTTAGAATTTTGAAGATATTAACTTTTTTTAAGATGGAAATATAGTCATGATATTGGTAAATTGAATGTAAAAGATAGATAGCAGCTTACCTTCATTAATGCTGATTCCAATGAAACCAGGACACTGGACATCTGGACAATGAACACTGGTCAGCATGCGATCCTTCAATCAGAAATTAATCCACTCTTAATAAGTCCACACTTACTTTACCAAAACAATTGAAATTTAAAAATAAATGAAATTATTTCATTATAATCATTTTTTATCTTTTGTAATCATTAAAAAAAATGTAGTTTATTTGAATTTTTGAAGAGCAGAGTGTGGTGGAGAGATACCATTTCTCTGGGATAGGAAACCATGTTGATGTTTCAGCTTAATTTTTCACGTAGACAAATGTCCTTCAAAATATATTTCAGAAAAGTTAGTAATGACAGAACATCCTAAAGGCAGTGAGCTGGCAGAACCGTCCATTAGCACGTCGGACAAAATGCTTAGTGGTATTTATTCTGTCTTTACAATCAGAGATCAAATTCTACTGAGGTCGACTTTGCCTTTCATCCTTTTGGGGTCGATAAAATAAGCACCAATTAAGCACTGGGGTCAATGTAATCAACCTACCCCCAACCCCTGAACTTGCTGGCCTTGTGCCAAAATGTGAAACCAAAGCAGAATATCCTATAGCAAGATTAGATATGCTCTAAACCAGTGGTTCCCAAATTGGGTGGTACTGCCCCCGGGTGGGGGGGGTTTGACCCGGATGTCAAGAGGGCAGCAGCCCCAAAAATGTTTAGGAACCACTGATCTAAACTTATGAACAACACATCATAATGTAGTGAGGACTCTTAAAGTTTTACAGGATATATGGCAGCCTCATTAGTGCTGATGGCCATGATAACATGTACCTAGTACATTCTGTAAAGTGGAGAGGACTCTAACAACTCCTCTACTGCTGGTGCCATGATAAAATCCATTCTGTAAAGTGGTTGGTTGTAGGGAGGCCATCGAGCTATAGAAAACAAACCCAAATGAAATATATAAGCAAAATGTGTTCTTCAACCCGTCTAAGAGGGCCAGTAACTTTGAATAAGAACTGGCTTGGATGTAATGATCCATCTAGTCAATGCTAGTAATGAAAGCAGATGCAACAAGATGATGATACATAAAGCAGCCAAATCTCTCTAAAAATCACACCCATAATCTTAAAGCAAAAAACGGCACCCCTGATAATCAGAGTGAGACGACAGAGGGTAGCTGAGGATTTGGCACAGCTAATTGGACATTCAGCCTATTTTGGCAACAGTACTTTTGGTGCATGCAGAAGTATATATATAGATAGAAAGAGTGCAAGAGAGAGAGATATTACAATCTATTAATTGAACATGATTGACGTAAACACTTTCCATCTCTTCATATAGATAACAAGAAATATGCTCACACACATAAACAGAAAAAGAAAGAGAGAGAGAGAGAGTGAGAAAAGGGAAACATTGAAACATCTGATATCAAATAAGCAGCACCAAAACAGCAGTGCCAAAACATTTCATACCCCACTGGAAAATGTAGTCCTACATATGGCCATAGATACACTGATTAAAATATGGGATGGTCATAATTAGAATGGCATAGATTATTGGTCAGCTCATTCAGTATTGAACTGGTGTTTAACCTATAAAAACATTGGCACAAGGCCACACATTTTGAGGCAGGGGTCAATGAAATTGAATCCAGAATAAATTTTGGTGGGATTTGAACTCAGAATGTAACACTTATAATACCAACACACACTATACCAGTCATGACTATATGGTAAGAAGTTTGCTTCCCAACCACATGGTTCCAGGTTCAGTCCTACAGCGTGGCACCTTGAGCGAGTGTCTTCTACTATAGCCTCAGACCGACCAAAGCCTTGTGAGTGGATTTGGTAGATGGAAACTGAAAGAAGCTCGTTGTGTGTGTGTGTAGCCTTAACATCACATGATAGTTGTTAACATACATGCAGTGTCCTTCGTTTCCAGTCTTTCATGAAAATATGTCTGGTCATAGGGAAATATTACTTTATTTGAAAACGGATGAGGGTTGGTGAGAGGAAGGGCATCCAACCTTAGAAAATCTATCTCAACTAATTGCATTAGACTCGTTCACACATGGAAAAGTGGATATTAAAATGATGACAATGATGAATCTGGTGTGGAAAAATCCAAATTGTATTATAACTAATGCTGGAATACTTTGTGTGGGGTAGGAAAACGTTTTGTTGGACAAGTCTACAAAGCTTGCAACACTGTCAGATGTACAAAACCTATAGTGTTTCACTGCATCATTCATTGACAGGCAGTTTGTGGAAAATAGATTTGTCATAAGTAATAGAACTGTTCATATCAATGAGTTTTATTTGATTGCATGCACTCAGTTGTTGCCAGTTCTGAATAGTTTTGGAAGAAATAGAAGCTGAATATAGCGATTTGCTCTCCCACATTTTTGTAAGATGGCTTAACCTTTTTGATATCAACCCACCTGAGACTGCTCTTGGTTGTATGATATGGGCTTCACATTTTAAAGTGATCTTAATTAAAACCTTCCAAATACCAACTTAATAATGATAGAATTATTTTCAAAATGAATTAAAACGAAGACAGTTTATTAAAACAGAGAGGTGATAACAAAAGGGTTAATAGCACTAATGTTACCTCGATTAATTGAACTTGAGATGAAGATTGGCATTTTCTTGAATAAGAAAAATCATGCTACTTGCAAATGGTGAATGATTGTGGAAATTAGCATAACAAGGCATCTTAATGAATTTAATCTTAGATTACAAGGTGATTTTAAGTTAGTATGCTAGATATAGTCTGCAATGATAACTTTTCGATATGAATTAATTGTTTTTGACTCCCAGCTAATAACTTTAATTACATACCCTGATGTGAAAAATACAAGAAAATTCTTCAGTTCCTTTTGAATTAACTGAAGACATTCTCACTCGTCTGAATACTACAGGTTTAATACCATCTTTCAATTTTCAATGAAAATATGAAAGCATTAGGTGCAGATATTTCCTGTGGTTAAGAAGCTTGCTTCCCAACCATGTGGTTTGGGGTTCAGTCCCACTGTCTCGCATCTTGAACAAGTTTCTTCTATTACAGCCTCAAGCCAACCAAAGCCTTATGAGTGGATTTGGTAGAAAGGAAGCCTGTTTTGTGTGTTTGTGTCTGTACCTTTGGCATCATGTGATATTTGTAAATGAGCATCACCATCATACAAGTGAAATTGTTTGTTTCCAGTCTTTCATCAAAAACATCTCTGGCCATAGAAAAATATTACTTTGGAAACAAGTGAGGGTTGGCGACAAGAAGGGCATCTAACTGCAGAAAATCTGTCTTAACAAATTTTGTCTGACCCATGCTAGCATAGAAAGCGGATGTTATATGATGATGATGATTAAAAATTTGTCTTAATCCCTTTGACTGTATTATGAAGGAATTTACTTCAGATCTTCTGCTGGAAGTTAGTGATCTGCAGTCAAATAACATGTTAAAAGACAAGTAGTAAATCCCCTTCACATATGAAGGATATACTTTTTTAAAATCCTTTGTTCTTGGTTTGGGTTCAGCATTTGGCACAACCTAATTTATGTGCAAAGAGAAAGAAAAGAAAATATATTTTCAAACCTGAAATACATTAAATCTGTTTATAGGTCAGTGTTTAGTGATTGCCTCTTGCTGTTAGTTTTGATCATAGGAACAACAATTTGACAATATTTTGCTTCTCCTTGCTACCACCCTCATACAAAAAGCAAGTATTTTGCCATTTCCATTGTTTGATAGTAAATGGGAATTTATGTTGATATATACTCCTTTAACAAAAAAGATATTAATTTTTTTTTTAATAGCTGTTTTTTATAGCCTTATATAATCATGGTTTCATTTTCTATTCATCTGAGTTATTCTTATTTGGCCCAATTTCGAAAAAGTTAGCCAACCCCTGGTCCATTCAAATAGTTATGAATTGGGGTTAATCAACATCAACAAGGCACCACTCAGCACTGGATTAACCATTAAGCAAAATAAGCATGTGCTTAGGGCATCAAGGGAAATGGTAAATGGTTCATGGTACAAAAGAAATTACTTTAAACTTGCTAAAATAATATTCAAAGTGGTTTTATATGATCGGAAATATAATTTAGAAGTTTTCAAGGTGTCATAGTGAGGATCTGATCAAAGACTTTGCAATTAAAAAAAGTAGAAAACTTTTCAAATATAAATAAAGTGGAAGTATACAAAAATAAACATTATTTTACATTTTACTGTTAGTTTTGTTTCATTTTGAATTACATACATTTGGGAGCACCAACATCTTTTTAAGTGCTTAGGGCCTCTATGAGTCTTAATCCACTAAAGTCGTCATTCCACCCAAAAGTACTGCAAAATATGTTCAAACGACCAAGAGAGATTCTACATCTCTCTTGAGGTTCCAACCTTTTAGAAATAACAGCCAGGTTTCCCTACCCACGTAAAAAAAAAAAAAGGAGGATGCATAGCCTTAGATATATTGGTTTCAAATTTTGGCACAATCCCAGCAGTTTTGAGGGGAGGGACAAGTTGATTACATTGACTTCAGTGTTCAACTGGTACTTATTTTATCGACCTCCAAAAGGGTGAAAGGCAAAGTCAACCTTGGTAGAATTTGAACCTAGAACATAAAAACAGATGAAATGCTGCTAAGCATTTTGCCCAGAGTGCTAACGATTCTGTCAGCTCACTACCTTATAACCTTAGATATATTAAAACAAAAATGTGTTAGTCATGACTGGAAATGTTGCTCATACAAGAGAACAATGTAGTAGTACTGTTTAACTTGACAGCCCTTATTATCATCCCTCTCTGTCATCTTACATGTAGGGGTCTAATTTCCTAAAGGTCAATCCTATAACAAACTCGTTATGCTTTTCCTAGCATACATTAATTATCCCAGTGGATTACATGTCAAACAGTTATTTATTGTGGAAAATGGCATTCTTAGCTGTATTAATGAGGCATCTTAATGAGTACGATCTTTGATTAGAAAGCAGAATAACCACCACCCTTGCAGTTCTCATTATCTTTGATAGCCAGTCTCAATGTAATTGAATGAGCCAATTAGGGAACTTCTATGTGGTCACTGAAATCCTACAAATAGTAACCAAATCTCATCTTACTGTTCAAAAGAAAGAAAACGACATAGTACAGAAAACACAGCCTAGTGGTTAAGGTATTAGGCTCGTGGCTATATGGTCATGGGTTCAAGTCCTAAATTGGGCTGCATGTTGTATCCTTGAGCAAGGTATTTCACATTGTTCCCATCTACTCAGCTGTACTTGGTACATCCCTCCCCCCTCCACCACCTCTTTCTCTCACTCCAGCTGTCACATCTTAAATGTTCCACTGGGTCAGGGGTGAAAGGTCTTTGAAGGTGCCTGACTGCACATGACCATAAACACTGTAAAGGCGGAAGAAATACTGCTAAGCATTTCTCCTGGCATGCTAATGATTCTGCCAGCTCGCCACCTATATATAGTTTAGTATTAGAACTGCTTGCCTGGCTCAGATGTGAGAGCAGTACTCCATTGTGGACCTCACTTGAACTTTCTTAGAGTATGAATAATCGTTGGAGGCTGAAGTGTCTTCTGGCCTGGATCACTCTGAGATGTAGTCCTAGCAATAGTGAAACCCCAAAATGTGGTCCTAGTAATAGTAAGACCCCAAAATTGGAGTGATTGGAAGGGCTCAAGTTGAGTGCTGTTCATGATTAAGGGTGTGTGGTGCAATGATGTTTTCTTGATATAAATGGCATTTGTGTTTTCTTGCTGCTGAAAGACACAATATCAGCATAATCCCATTGTAGGGTTCTTTAAAAGTTTCTGTTCATGGAATCAGTGGAGATTTGACATATGGTGTCTTGGTTGTGAGTGGATGATGCTTAGTTGGGGAGGAATGTTAGGAAGCTGGCGATGGTAAAGGCGGATGTGGAAGCACAATCAGGCCACCATGTCTATGGTCTTCAGGAGCAGGTATCCTTGACTGCAGCCGACTGTTGGATGTGGTCAGCATTTGTGAAGGATGTGATAAACTTATTGGTCAGAGCTGGCTCAATCCACCCTGGGTGAATGCCACCACAAGTACATGTAGTAAGTAAGGTTAGGAGGAATGAAGAATGGGTGTTATTAGACATAGTGGAAAGGTGTGTGTGTGTGATGGCATTCACCTTGGTTCGGTTGAGCCGGCTCCATTCAACGAATTTACTGTATCCCGATTTGAGATATGTTGATGAATTCATGAAAGAGTAAGAAGGGAACAGGAAATTCACAAGCAATCCCCAGAATCCCGCATGCATATCCCGGTCAGGGGGAGGGGATGCCCTTGTTTGCTGCAGATTTTCCGCAGTCGCAGTGACAAGTACGCCAAAAGCCATTGATTCCTGACGATGATGGAGACACCCTTTGGCCAGGTTGTGGCCCTAATACCACTGGATGTCAGACCAATCCGCTTTGAGAAGCCCTGCCAGGAACACGAGTTCCAGACAGCATAGCTCTGACACTACCATGTTGTATAGAAGGAAAGGGTAGGGAACAACAGCATTAAAATTTTACCTTTGTGGTATAATTATTTTCTTGGTTGAAAAGCCCATTACTTACCCTGCTCTTTCCCTTCATGTTTATATCCAATATACTTTGCTTTGCTACTGAGATGTGTGACAAAACCTATCCAACCCATTGTAAAACTGATATTTAAATGTTGATATTGATGAGAAAAAATATGTAAAAAATAAATATATATATTTTTACATTGGTGCAGGTGTGGCTGTGTAGTTAAGAAGCTTACTGCCCAACCATGCAGTCTTGGCACCTTGGACAAGTGTCTTCTATAACCCAAGGCTGACCAAAGCCTTGTTAATGAATTTGGTAGACAGAAACTGAAAGAAGCTCATCGTACATACATACATGTGTGTCTATATATATACATAATGTGTTTATGTATGTGTTTGTGTGTACCCTTCTCTAGTCATAATGTGATGGTTGTAAATGAGCATCGTCATCATACAAGCAAAGTTATTCATTTTCAGTCTTCTGTGAAAAACATGCCAGGCCATGGGAAAATATTACCTTGTAAGGAAACAGGTGAGGGTTGGCAAGAGGAAGAGCATTTGGTTGTGGAAAATCTGCCTCAACAAATTCTGTCTGCCGCATGGAACCATGGACAAATTCTGTCTGTCCATGGAACCATGGACATGATGATTTTGATGATAGAAGGAATTAATTCATCTATTATGAAAATCTAATTAATACACTGAACATAATGTTAAGAGAAAGCAAATTTGCTGAAGACACTTGTTTTAATTCTGATTTAAAGTTTAGCTCTATCATTGTATTGTTTACAGCTTATCTGACATAGTTTCTCTCTCTCTCTTACATTTTTTTCTGACTACTCTTTTCTTTGAGAGATTAATAGCAACAGCACAACACCTTTTCATTACGTTTGCATGAATACATTCAAACTTCCAGCATGTGACTTATCTTGTTGATTCACCACTCACCACACCTCGGTCATACAATAGGGTGAGAGAGCAATACTAGATAGCCAGGAGGTATGTAGAATAAGGCAGTGACATAAGTATTTTGATTACTTTTTATGCTGCCATTTTTTCTCCACTTTGAAGGCAATTAAAGTAAAGTCATTATATGGCCTGTCATCATTTTTATAATACTAATGATAATTTCTAACATAGACAGTCCAACCCATGCTTGCATGGAAAAACGGACGTTAAAGGATGATGATGATGATGATGACACAAGGTCACAAAATTTACGGGGGTTGATTAAATCGACTCCATTATTTAACTTGCACTTATTGTCCCCCAAAATGATGATGATCATTGTCTGTGGCTGTGTTTAGCCCTATTTTCAGCAAATTCATTTCACAAGAACAATATCATCATCATCATTTGACATTCGTCTTCCATTCTGGCATGGGTTGGACGGTTTGACAGGAGCTGGCAAGCCATAAGACTGCACCAAGCCCCACTGTCTGTTTTGGCATGGTTTTTACAACTGGATGCCCTTCTTAATGTCACAGAAGGGGCCTCGACACAGCCAGCTTCCCGTCCCAATTTGAGCCTGCAGGTCTCAACCGCAGGCACGATAAGTGCCTGGATGGGATAACCTCTTCCCATTCGAGAGAGGCAGATCCCTAATCTGGGACGCGACGTGCTGCGACACATTCTCCAGTACCAACCTCGTGGCTTTTGCCGCAAACCCGGTGTCGCATCCCACAACACAGAGGAGAGGAAGGTCCATAAGTACAGAAGCTTGGCCGGCCGCTATCAGTTCGTGCTGGTAGCCGTCGAGATGTCTGGTGTCTTTAGTCCTCGAACCACAGCCTTCCTCCTCAAAATAGGGTCTGCTGTGGCCCGCTGGAGAAATGAGCCCCATGAGATGGAGTGGCTACAGCAGCGAGTGTCACAGGCCATTCACCATGGCAATGCCACCGCGGTCATTACTGCAGGGCGCGGCTGAATACCCCCCTGTCCTAGGACTCATGTCACCCCCCTCCCACTGTCTCTCCCCTCACTTTTTTCTCTCTACATTTCTTCTTTCTGTTTTTTTTATTTTTATTTTTCATTCTTCGTTCACTGTCAGAGAGATAAAGACCGAAGGAAATAACTCCATTACATTACCCTCAGAACAGAAGAGCGTAGTTTAGCCTTGTTCTGAAACAATCCACAATTTAGCCTTGTTCTGGTACATACCAACTCTACACAAATCGTTCATTTTAAGCAATTGCAAATAAAAACCATTTCTAACCCTCTCCCACTACTACTACTACTACTTTACAGAGTGGAACGGGGGATTTTTATGTGGAACCAGCACCAGTGAGGTTGCTAAGTAACTTGCAAGACAAAAATAGAACAGGAAAAAGGAAAAAAAACCTCAACTAAGTGTGTGTGTGTGGGGGAGGGGTAGTATTTGAGAGAAGGAGGTGGCTTTATGCCGGGTGTTGAAGGGCTAAAGTATGATAGAGGGACAAGCACAGATGTCTTGCTATGGAGGAGATACATGGCTGTCCCACATTATATAAAGGTGGGTGGGAGCAGCTGGGAAGAAGATTAAGATGCGAACTCCCAAGGTACAAGAAAGTATGCATAAGAGAGGATACAGACAGTGGACCAGGGGAGGGAAGAAGTTGGAGGTAGAGGTAAGTCTAGTGAGGATGGAGGTGTGTTTGATGGGAAATACCAGTATGGTGAGAGATATAGGAGTGGCTTGTGAAGGAGGATAGATTCAAAGGTAGGGGAAATGATGTGCTATGTGTAGGAGCAGTGGGAAGGGGGGGAACATAAAAGTCGTTTTGACCTTGGGTTTAGTTCCTGCCTCTTAACTCCCCTCAATTGACTCATAAATTTGAATATATTACTGTCACTTAGTAATAATATAAACATTCAGCAGGCGTGGCTGTGTGGTAAGAACCTTGCTTCCTAACCCCATGGTTCAGGGTTCAATCCCACTGCGTGGCACCTTGGGCAAGTGTCTTCTACTATAGCCTCGGGCCGACCAAAGCCTTGTGAGTG
>JAOPUL010000001.1:136857725-136871033 GCA_027564515.1 Octopus rubescens | reverse complement strand
ATGCGTGCATGTGTGTGTGTGAGTGTGTGTGTATGTATGTGTGTGTGTGTGTGTGGATGTGTGTGTGTGTGTGCGTGTGTGTGTGTTTATGGGGTTTAGTAACTTTTGCTTTCAATCATCCATGGAAATGTGTGTGGCTGTGGGAAATGGGTGAAGGCTGGCAACAGGAAAAGCAGTACTAGACTGATACTTTATTTTCTCAACTCGGGATAAATAAAAAGTAAAATTGACCTCAGCTGAATTTGAACTCTGATCACAAAAGTTTGCATTTTGTCTGATACTCAAACAATTCTTTGTTGCAAATTGCCTTGGATGGGATTAATGTTGTTAATATTTTTATTTGCTTTAATTTCTTCAGCTATTTCTTTGTATTATTATGTATTTTGGGGATTTATTTTAGTACAATTTCATCCGGATTAAATTCGCTTTCTACTGTAATCCTTGAAGACGTCATAAAGGCTTATTTTATGAAGGATTTAGCAGAAAAACGAGCAACTATTATTTCCAAAATTTTAGGTAAGTAGAATGCCATAATTATTTTAAGAACATTTCTAAAGTTATTTGTCTTCGGTCTAATTCCAAAGTATATGACCTAATCCTTTTGATACCAACTCATCTGAGACCCCCTTAGCTTTGAGATACAAAATTGGACATTTTGAAGTGTTTATATTTAAGCTTAAGCATTCTATTTTCAAGCCTTTAAGCATTGTAAGTTATCAGACAATCATCACAAGTTCTGTAACCATGAAAAAAAGTACCCATTAATTTTAAGAAAGACCTTTTTTGTTAACCCTTTCATGTTAACCCTTTCATGTTAACCCTTTCAGTTATGAAAAAAATCGTTTTAGGTTTTTAGAGATGCTTGTTATGAAAATATGAAAAATCTAAAAATATTCTTGAAAAATCTTTTCTACACTCTTGACATTAATAGCAAAGTCAATAGGTTCCTAGCTGTCACATGACTATAAATCCATTGTTTAAATTTGTTGTTATACAACAACCCAGTGCATGAAAGGGTTAAGCCATGTTCCAAACTCTCAGCTTAATCTTTAAATGATGGGAAAGGGTTGCATGAATGTGTGTGTGTGTACCAAACAGCCCCCTCCCCAAATATCTTTTTTTCTTAAGAGTAATTTTTATACTTACTTTTACTTTAAATAAGTACAAAAACTATAACAATTGTTAGTCTCTCACACAATAAAGTTTACAATTTCATAATTGAAAAGTACTGTAAAATATTCACTTTCCTTTGATGATGGCTGTATCTATGTAAGATTTTTGAAACATCAGTTGATGATGTCTGCTGTTCTCTAATGAAACATCAATTGGTAATGTCTGCCGTTTAAGGGCTAATATTGGAGAGGTTAGTTATTTTGTTAAATCTTTCATAGAGAGTGAACTTCAGGAAGGGCATCCAGCCATAGAAACCAAGCCAAATCAGACTGGAACCTGGTACAGCTCTTCAGCTTGCCAGCTCTGGTCAAACCCATGCCGGCATGGAAATTGGACGTTAAAGGATGATGATATATATAGTTACTATTTATTTTGTTGCTGGTTGTAATGTCATTTATTTACAAGCATATATTTGTGTGTGTATATATTTATACACGTGCATAAAATGTAGTGACGGTGTTGGGCTCATGGTTAGGGTACATTATGTATGGCCTTGAGCAAGGCACTTTGTCTTACAGTGCTCCAGTCCACTAGATTGAAATGACAAGCCACAGAAGGGAGTCTTGCACTTTTAGTGATCCAAATACCTCATAAATCTAGATGAGTTCCAACTTCATGAACCTGTAGGCTTGAGATGGATTTTAAAATAAAAAAATGTGTGTGTATACACACATATATGTATGTAAATGGTTTTAGGTAAAATTTCCAATTAGCTGACCTATTCTCATTGATGAGAAGCAAAGTACTTATCTATTACTTCCTGTGCACCTGTCCTTCTCCTTCTAAACCTATGAGCATTGAATATTTGTTATTTAACTGTACTATTATGTATCAACTAGGGTTGTTGATGTAGCAGATACATGAAAGTAGCAGATACATGGTTGAAGTCCTGCTGTCTTTTTTCTGTCTCAGATGTATATATGTGGGAGTTTGTGTGTGTGTATGCCCATGTGTATTTGTGTAAATATAAGGTATGTATGATAGTCACACATATGTTGTCTTGCTTTACGTTCGCTAAAGTTTTGTAGTAATCAGGGAGGTAGTTTTCAATTACAAGAAATAAATAATTTTCTTGTAGATTGGTCAAGTCATCATTATAATGATGACTCAGATTTAAAGAGGAGAGATATAAATAAAAAAAACCCATGTGTAACCAGGATATACTTTTAAATAGGAAATTATGTTATTCTTTCTATTTTTGCTGTTTTGTACAAGCCTGCTTTACTTAAAGGTAGCAAGTTGACTTCAGACTTCACTGAATACTATTTCAAATTTCCACTGAAACCACAGCAGAAAATCGTTTTGGTTTGGGGAAAAATCTCAAGGTTCAACAAATTTATCGTCTATTCTTGCAAGTTCACCTCATTGACAAATTAATTAACATTGTTTCTAGGAGTAGTACTTCTACTTTTCTGAAGACATGTTATGAAATGAATTAATCCAGAGCAGTTGGTGAGATGGATATGTTTACATTGATGATTTTTATTTTGTAATATTTTGTTTATTTTCTTTTAGCACCGTATGGTAAGTTGAGGGATCAGGTTTGAATTCCTTGGGCAAAGGAAAAATTACCATTAACTTGGTCTGTTTAAGACAACCATCCAAAAGATTTAGAGACAAAAGTTAGCCCTTTTGTTACCAACCCGCCTGAGACTGCTCCTGGTTCTTGGACACAAGCATCTTGTTTTAAAGTGATTTAAATTTAAAATCTTCCATCAAAATTTCATGCTAATTTAAGTACCAAGCACCAGCTTAATGACAAAATTATTTTCCTAAATTCTTAATTATTTAAAAAATTAATTGAAATAAAAGGAGTATATTTCAGCAGAAATATGGTAATGAAAGGGTTGAATAATTTAAATAGATAAAAATATTTAACGACAAAAGCTAAACAATTTAAAACAATATTTTGAGTCTAAATTTTTGTTCTTGTTTTTCCTGTTTGCATTTGGTTCTTTAATTCTTCTGGTATTAATATCAAGAAAAGTGTTCATCAGAAAGTTTATATATTCATTTGAGGTTGGTGTTTCACTCTGCTACTCTTCAGTTTCCTGCTCCATACCATTCTTCATGTAACAAAAAAAAAACAAAAAACATTTGGTTAACCTCTGATTTGGAGTTTCAAAAATGAAATTTAGTCATTTTAAATAATCAGATATCAAAACATTAAAAACTGTCTGACTTCAAAGTTATTATGTATAGTCTGGGCAGCAAATACCAATAGACATTTTGTATATTTCATTTTGTCCATGCCCCCACCACCACTTAAGAGATCGCACATAGTGAGAATTATTAACCTTACATTAATAGTTGAGTATTTTGTATGTCTAAATGTGTGTGTGTGGGTTTAACAGGTATCTTGTACTCTAGTCTCAGGCCAACCTAAGTCTTGTAAGTGGATATAGCAGACAGAAACTGAAACAAACTGTCGTGTGTGTATATATATATATATATACACACACACATATGTATACATATATAGGTAATGTTGATTTGATGGCAGGAGTGAGCTTTATGTGCAGCACAAATATTTGATCATTATAAACAAATCATCTTTGTAGATTGTTCAGCAAAAATTTGAAGAAGCATCTTTCTCGGCCTGAGAGACTACCATTATATGTGTGTGTACCCTTGACTAGGCATCATGTGATGGTTGTAAAGGAGCATCACCATCATACAAGCGAGGTTGTTCATTTCTAGTCTTCCGTGAAAAATATGGCTCAATCATGGGAAAATATTACCTTGCTTGGAAACAGGTGAATATTGGCAACAGGAAGAGCATCTGGCCATAGAAAATCTGCCTCAACAAATTTTGCTTGATTCATGCAAGCATGGAAAAGTGGATGTTAAATGATGATATATTTATATATATAGAACAAGTCAGTCTTTTAGAAACTATTCTTCACAAGGCTGATCCTCTGTGAATATTTAAGCTTTATACTACAAATAGATGAAACACACCAATGACCCACAGGTATTTATTTGTAGATGGGTCATTAATAGTTGTAGATCTTTGTCGGGGACCCTGGTAGAGTGCAGGTGACAGGATACAAATTGTTGTATCCCCATTCAGTAGTTCAGCTACCTTAACCCTTTAGCATTCAGATTACTCTGTCAAATGTAAGGTTTATTTATTTACATTGCTTTGAAGTAACCATGCATTATCTTGTAGCTTCAGGATCTCGATGATGTGATTATTTATTTTTACAATAACATTGTAGGGTAGGTGAGATAGTCTGGATCTAGCCAGTTTCAACATAAAACAGGTAGGATATTTTGGCCGGTTTAAATGCTAAAGGGTTAACACTCAACCAACAGCAGCTCTTATTATTCACAATAAGTTTTATTCCTTTCTATACAAAGTTTTCTAAATAGTTTCAACTTTTGTGTATTTTTCTGTACTGTTGTACGGGTGACTATATTTGGGCCTGTTTAGAATTTGTTGTCGACCCTTTCCTTTTGGTTAAATCATAACTGAAGTGATTTACCTTCAACTTAAAATCAGTTCCCTTTTTAAATTCTGAACATTCTCATCAACCATTTTTGTTTTTACTATTCTTCACTGCAAGCAAGTACATTACAAATCTACATAGTTATTCCATCCATTCTTAACCTTGTTGGTTCCAGTTTGTTCCAAGACAGCCTTTAAATGTTTACACTTCTCTCCCTTGAGAAACACCTGATACCTTTAAATATTTCAGCTACCTTTCTGTTGAAAGTCATTTTATTTTAGTTTTTCTGCAGTCTTTCATTGGGATACATTTAATCTAGAGATATATGTATAGAGAGTAATATATTCTATAATCTGTTCTGTGTATAGCATTAGAAGTTCTCCTAGTTATGTTCTAACATCAGATAAATTTTCATAGTTATTTAGTTTGTTTTGGCTGACACAGGAATAACTACTTTAACACTAACTGAATTGATACCCAAACTGTGATAATTCTAAATCTTTTGGTGGTTTTTGTCTTTTACATGATATGAATGATGTTTTTGAATTCTATCTTGCAGCTGTTTATTTTGTTTGTTTTTTTCTTGCTTTGCATGTGTAGTAATATTGGAAGACTTCACATACATCAATCAAGTTCAATCAAAATATAAACAAAATTCCATTCAGCTATTTTTCTAATATTTATCAGTTAATTTTGACAATTTTTAAATATATTTATTTTTTTACTATTTATTTAACTTCATAAGAGATTTTTTTTTTAATACGAGAAATATTTATATGTCATCATATATATTTTTCTTCATACAGATGCAAACATACATACATACAAATACTCATATTCATACCAACACGCATTTTCATAAATACATAAATTATGGAAATAAATATATTTTTATATGATTATGTCTTTGTTTTATTTTTTAAAATGTTGAACTTATAAAAATTGCTTCTATTTTAGTCAGATGTATATAATTTATTATAGAAAATATTTCTTGAAAAAAGTAACTTTGGTTCGCCTTAACTTTAACTGACCTAGATTTAATCCTTAAACAGTGGACATCATCAACTGATGTTTCAAAAATTTTACATGGAAACGGTTATCATTAATTAACACCCAAGCATCTTTGTCAAATACACCTAAGTGTAAATGGCCCTTATCAATGAGAGAAATCAAGTTGCAAATAGAAGATTTATACAGCAATGAAAAAGAAGTCAATCCCCTCATCCACTAGCATGAAGCTAACTTCACCACCAGGGTTTGTAGTTCTGTGAGCTGCATGTTGACCTCAATAGTGCAGGTGGCATGAAAAAAGTACCCAGTCCACAGTGTAAAGTGGTTGGCATAAGATAGATAACACAAGAAAAGGATGCTTCAACTAGCTCTGGACGGATAAAGTGCACCAATTTTTCTCCATTTATGCATTTATTTGACCACAACAATGCGGGCATCTCAAATGAATTTATCTCTCTCTCTCTTGTCTTTCTTTTCCCTGACAACTGTATCATGTTTACTACTGCTGTTGCTCGACCCCACACACTCTCCTGCATCCCTCTAACTCCCCCAACTCATGGTTCCTTGCTCATCTGCCCTTCAACCCTATCCATTCTGGCAGTCTGCCTCCTTATCCTCTCATTCTCCTTCCTGTATAAACTCGCAAACTGATTCATCAACTCACCTTGTACCTTGTGGGGCCACCTAGGTACCTTGACACCATTATCTCTGTTCCTACTCTTCATTTTCTCTTTCTCTCCCATTCTAAATGTGAGTAGCCATGCAGCTGACCCTCTACAAGAACCTGCACTGCCCCCACTACTTCTCATAGTTAAATCCCCTCATCCACTAGCATGAAGTTCCTCCCCCACCCCCACCCGGGTTTATAGTTCTGTGAGCGGCATGACATCAATAGTGCAGGTGGCATGAAAAAAAGCAACCAATCCATACTAGAGGAAGAGCATCCATAGAAACCATGCCAAAACAGACATTGGAGCATAATGCAGTCCTTGGACACATTGGATCCTGTCAAACCCATGGAACACAGGCATTTTTTGATGATGATAATGTTTATGTCGGATGCAAAGGAAAGTGAATATTTTATGGCTCTTTTCAATAATGAGATTGAAATAAAACTTCACATAGCAAAAGTTGGGTAAATACAGAGTCAGATGAAATGTATCCTTTTTTACTTTGACTATTCTTAATGCACACTTGCAAAAACACATTTTGGCAGATTGTTGGCAAAAGGATGTTTTGATAAGTACTCCAATTTTTCTTAAATATACGTCTCGTGACTGTTATTGAAACATTCTTAGGTATTTGCATTTTGCAACTAATGCTGAACACCACAAATAGATGAAACACACCAATGACCCACAGGTATCTATTTGTAGATGGGTCATTAATAGTTGTAGATCTTTATCTGAGTGATAGATTATGGAAAAATATGTCACGTTTTAGAAATGATGAAGAATGAAGTTTCCAAATTTCTCAAACCATTCCAAAAACTAGTGATTGATGAGTCACTCATTCTATTCAAAGGAAGAGTTGTGTTCAAACTAAACATCTCAAGCAAGCACCATCGCTTTGGGATAAAGATTTTGGTTTTATGTGATTGTGAATCTGGTCTTGTGCTAGATATCCTAATTTATTCAGCAAGTGGTGCAGATATCTCAAGCAATTCACACTTGGGTTTTTCCAGTGCATTAGCTGATGCATTGGTGACTCATTATTACAATTAAGGGCACATTATACACAGACAACTATTATACTAGTCCTATTTGATAAGAAGACTGGGTCCTGTGGGACTGTGAATGAATAGAAAGAACATGCTTAAATTCGAAAAATTGAAGAAAGGTCAAGTTGAAAAAGTGACCATTCAACAACAGGATAAGTATCTGGTGACTATGCTTACCAATGTTCACAAGAGTACAGTGGAAAATTCAAGGAAGATGGATTTCAAAACTAAACAACCTGATATAATTAATGATTGCACCATAAATATGAGAATTATTAATAAAGGTGACATGCAGGTTGAACAAATTGATTGCCTTTGAAAGTGTATAAAATGATACAAGAAACTGTTTTTTTCATTTACTTGATATATGCTTTTGAATAGCTACAGTTTCTTTCTTGTGAAAACTGGGAATGAGCCATCTTGGCGGTAATTTTTTTTATGACGTCATCATTTGCTGAAGAAACATGGAAAATCAACATTTGCATTCAGTGGAAGAATGAGAAAGACTATGTTGTATGTATGCACACCAGGGCCGGATTAAGATTCATAGAGGCCATAAGCACTTAAAAGATTTTGGTGCCTTCAAATATATGTAATTCAAGATATAAACAAACGTTTTAGTTTTCAAAATGAAACAAAACTAACAGAAAGATGGAAAATAATGTATATTTTTGTATACTTCCACTTTATTTATATTTGAAAAGTGTTCTTTTATTAATTGCAAAGTTTTTTTTATCAGATCCTCACTGTGACACCATGAATGCTTCAAAATTATATTTCTGATCATGTAAACCACTTTGAATATTATTTTAGCAAGTTTAAAGTGATCTTTTTTGCCATAAACCATTTACCATTTCTGTGATGTCCCCCACTTTCCTTGATGCCCTAAGAATGTGCTTCTTTTGCTTACTGGTTAATCCAGTGCAGAGAAAAAACAAAAAATGGTGACAATTAAATGCAAGGAATGCACAACTTCACTCTGCTTAGAATGCTTCAAGGATTATCATACTCTTAAAAAATATTAAATTCAGGTACCTAACATTAGTTTTATTGCCATTTTGTTTTTATTTTTATAATCTAAGAGTTAAAACAGTCTTTTCGTAGTTTTTATACTAAAGTGAGAATAAGTATAGAAATAAAAAAAAATATTTTAAAAATCTTTTTGCCCATTTGGCATACACATTCATGCAACCCTTTCCTGCTGTTTAACCCTTTAGCATTTAAACCGGCCATATTCGGCCAAAATATTCTACTTGTTTTATGTTCAAACTGGCCAGATCTGGCCTCTGCTATCTACCCTATAATGTCATTCTAAAAATAAACAATCACATCATCAAAATCTCAAAGCTATTAGATAATGCATGATTAATTTGAAACATATGAATAAATAAGCATTACATTTGACAGAATAATCTGAATGCTAAAGGGTTAAGGGTTAAAGCAGTAAGATTTGGAAATAAAGTTTAGTAACTGAGGGATGTCTTTAAATAATAAGAAATTAAACCTTTCTCCATTTTTCCTATTTCAACCCAGTCTACTTTAGGTTGCAATCTGACTTTAGAATATTATGATGATGATTTATACCAGAGATATCTGACCCATTTTCTATTCAAACAAGCCATATTTGGTCTCTCACACCAACCCTATAATATCATTCTGAAAATAAACAATCACATTGAAATCTCAAAGCTATGAGATAATGTGAAATTAAGCCATTTCTGCCTAAATTTGAATGTAAATACTGTGGAATTTTCAACAGTTTAAGTTAACAATCTCGTTTACAGTCTACTTAAATGGAGTGACAAGCTAGATTTGTACATACTATAATGGCTGTATTGCAGTTAATGTATTCGCTAACAATAATCTTTGTAATTAATAAGTACACTAATGTTCACAAATAAGCTGCTCTCCCTCCTTCACTCATACTCACGTATGTATGTGTGTGCGCGCATGCTCGCTTGGTACTTAAGTGGAAACATCTGGCTATCTATGAGAACTCTTCAACTATCATCAAGCCATTGTACAAATCCACTTCTTTTTAGATGCAGAAAACTGACATCAGGCAACAATCCATCTGCCAATGGAAACTCACCTCTTCATGTCAGGTACAAAACATGAGGGCTGCCATTATCAACAATAGTACAATGAAAAAAGGCCTGGAGAGAAGGTGGAGCAGAATTGAGTGGGTATGTGCAAGAGATGAGATGGAAGAAGCCTCTGCCTCACAGGAAAGGAATATGGGTACTAATTCTCTGAGTGGATGCAGTATGAAGTTTGTTGACAGAGAAATATAGATACAATAATTGAAATTGTGTGACAAGATAACTAAGTTTAGACCAGTTATAGACAACACATGAACTATAATGATATACTCTACAGTTAAGACAGGTGAACCAAAAGGCCATTTCTATGAGGCCTTGTTGCAAACCACCTCAATACTAAATGACAGGTACCTCACTATAACAGTTGGTGGCTTTAATGGCCTTGTTAGGCAAAACCAAGATGGTGGATGGTGACTCTGGTGTACATGGAGATTATGGTTATAGTACAAGGAATAAGAAGGGATCGAAGTTTTTTGGAATTTTGTGACATGACTGATTAAATTATTTGCAGAACTAACTTGAGAAAATTGACCAGTCACCTGATCACCTACCAATCAGGTGAACACATAAGTCAGATAGATTTATGAAGAAATGAGATTGACAAATGGTTGTGAATATTAAGTCATTTCCCAAGGAAGGATGTACCGCTCTGTGTAAACTAGTGATTAGTCACTTCACAGTAGGAGGTAGATGAACACGGAGATACAAAGCAGTCTGGAGAAGGAAGATATGGGTACTGAAAGATCTCTCTGCTAAACACAAATTCAGAGAGCTTTTAAGTGATGTGTATGGTGAAAAAGTGGAAGGCCTATAGCAAAGGGGGCAACTGGGAGTTTTTACAAGACAACCTGCTGCAGGCCAGAGATTATATCTGTAGATAGAGCAAGGTTCCAGCATACCGAATGTGGTATAATGATGGAATGATATTCAGTAGTTACAACAATAACATCTTAGATACAGGCCAGGCAAGATTATAAGAAAGTTGAGAGCAGGGAATGATATCTTATTCATAGACAAGAAGCTAGGCATCAAAGTTAGATAGTCCAGTGATATACAGAAAGTAATAGGTTTACCAATGTTCAGTGATTGGAGGATCAGATGTATGAGGTGTCCTGGATTGTAAATAAGTCTGTGAATCATGACATTGTTGGGAAGAGTATGTACAGAATAACATTAGCATACTTACTTTCACTGAAGCCATGAAGAAAGATACTTGGATATGTTAGAGGTTGCTGGATGAAGGGAACACATGAGAGAAAGTGATTATTCCAAGTAGACCTAACAGAGGAACCAGTTATTGAAGTTGAAGGCTATACATTAAAAATGGCTATTAAGGGTATGAAGACAGGAGAAGCATCCAAACCAGTAGGGATAGTCAATGAAAGCTGAAAATATGCTGTGAAGTAGGATGCATGCCCATCATTCACATAATCAGGTAGGGGTTATTCCCTATGATTTATCAATTACTGCAAGTGCAAAAGAGTTATTTTACAAAGAAGTAACTACTAAGACATCAACTGTTGTACAAAATTATGAAAGTAACAGAAAGATTTATAGCATGAATCTAATCAAGAAGAGAATTAGCTTTTATTAGATGCAGTTTAGGTTTGTGTCAGGACAGAGTACCACAAATGTCTTCTTCCTAGTGAGATAACTATAGAATAAGTTATAAGAGCAAGCCACAATACTGAGCATTCATCAATCAGAAGAGGTTTGACTGTAGACTGCTAATTGTGAAAAAATTTAAGTGTTTAGTCAAAGCCGTGAACAGAGATCCTGTCAGCCAGGTTAGCAACAAGTTATAAAAGTAACAGAAAGGTTCATAGTACAACTAATTAGGGAAATAATTTGCTTACATGAAGTACAGGATGGCATACCACTGATGCCATTTTCTTAGCAAGACACCTGCTGGAGAAATTCTTGGTAAATAGTACATCTCTATGCCTTGTTCTGGGAATTGCTGAGGAAACTAGGTATAGATGAATGGTTTGTCAGAGTCATGCACAGACATGCTGTCAGAAAAATAAGCAGTGAGTTCAGTAAGGAATTTAGTTTGCCAGTAAGTGTCCATTTGAGTATCTCAGCATCTACCAGTTTCTTATAGTTCTTCAAGTTATAAACAGAGTTTAAGACTGGTAGTTCATAGAAACTTTTGTATACCAATGACCTGGTTCTCAGAGCTGGATCTGTCAAAGTGTTAGGAAAATATTCCAAATGTAGAAGTAAAGCATAGAATCACAAAGTTTTAGATTAAACCTAAGAGAGACAAAAGTGTTAGTTAATGAGAAAGAAGATTGAACTCTATTGACATCTGGTAGAAAGCCATGATTGATATGAGACAAGTGCAGAAATTCCATATTATGCACCCAGTGTAAACTATGACTGCACAACAGGTTCATGGAATTACAAGAAGGCTGACAGGGAAGGACTTTGTATGTAGATGCATATTAGTAGTTTGTAATAAGAGCACCCCTGAAATAAATTCTTTTAATTGCTCAGAGGGTTCCATAAAAATAGTTGATTGCTTCTCTCACAGTTTATGAAGTAATGGAGGTGACAGTTCTGGAAGTAAAAACAATGGGAAAAGTTCAGGGAACTATAACCTCTACTTCCAACAAAAGGATTCTCTAAGTGAACGCGAACAGATCGTATGATATTTCCATATTATGTGTAAAACAGGAGCAGCAGGGGAAGGCTGGAAAATAAAAATTAAGTGAGCATTCTCTTTTGAATATGTAATGTTAGTGTGCATAAACGACAAAGCACAAATGAGCTGAGAGAAAAACTGGGTAACTTTCAAAACAAAAAATGTGGTTTGTGTTGAACTTAATGGTGATGAAAAAGGTGACACTGAAATAAGTATATTACTACTATAAGTCAATGTCCATGTCACTTCAAGATAATTTAAATAAGATCCATTTGGATATTTTCTTTCAGCTGTTTCAGTCATTGGAGTGTGGCTATACTGGGCATTGCCTTGAAGGGTTTAGTCAGACAAATTGAACCCAGTATTTATTTTTTTAAAGTCTGGTACTTATTCTATCAGAGTTTTCTGCTGAAGGGTGTAAACAAACAAACACTGGTTGTCAGGTGTTGTTGGAGGACAAATACAAATACAAATACAAAGGTACACACACACACACACACACACACACACACACACATGTCGGGCTTCCTTGTGGCTTCAGTCTATCCTTCAACCAATTCACTCACAAGACATTTGTTGCTCTGGAGCTATAATAGAAGACACTTTTTCAAGATGCCGCACTGTGGGACTGAACCTGAAACCATGTGATTGCAAAGTGAGCTTCTTAACTACACACCCATAACTGTGTCTATATGGGTACCAGCAACAAGGTTACTTAATTCCAAGGAACCTTTAGATACTCAATGGACAAGCAAAACTTCCAAAAGCCATCTATAATTTTTCCAGTTTTATGAATCAAATGTTAAAAACCTTGGGCTTCTTGGAAGGAACCCTAAGAAGAAGTATTCCAATCGAGATTACACAGTAATTGTTACAGACTGTAACAAACATCATCGTCTTGTTGGAACTAACATACTAAATAATGATATTGGTGCTGAGATGCTCACATGGACACTTACTGGCACACTAAATTCCTTTCTGATCTCATTGCTTATTTTACTGACAGTATGTCTGTACATGGTTTGCATGGTTGTGACAAACCATTCTTCTACACCTAGTTTCCTTAGCAAACCCCAGACAAAGGTCTGTTCCAGGTAAGTGAATACAAGGCATAGAGGCCATCTTCTTCTTCTTCTTCTTCTTCTTCTTCCAAAGTTTAAAATCCGGTTTTGTCCCCGTGAACGGAGGTGGCCGGATTCACCT
>JAOPUL010000001.1:136809132-136821858 GCA_027564515.1 Octopus rubescens | reverse complement strand
TACGACGGGCTTCTTTCAGTTTCCGTCTACCAAATCCACTCACAAGGCTTTGGTCAGCCCGAGGCTATAGTAGAAAATACTTGCCCAAGGTGCCACGCAGTGGGACTGAACCTGGAACCATGTGGTTGAGAAGCAAACTTCTTACCACACAGCCATGCCTGCACCTATATATGCATATTCTTTTGAGCTGGATTCTTGAATAACTGATACACATTTTCCTTATTAATAATAATGACAAAACTATTGTATCAGAAAAATCTTGATAATTTGTTTGTAATTCTCCATTAAGCCAGTGAAGAAAGGTTTGACTCTAGCATTCTTTTATTAACCCTGCTAAATAATTGTCTTCGTATTGCAGATTTGATATAGATATGTTTTATCTAGACAATTATCTAACCAGATATGTCATACAAATTGCTTTCTCACATGTTTGTTTGCATCTGAGATGACTGTAATTATGACACAAGAATTGTTGGACGAGCAGTTAATCAGAGGAAACAAAAACGAGAAATGATGCTAAAACAAGATGAGATAGATGAGTATATTGATAATATCCTTGTCAATACCCTTCATAGGTAAAAATGAAAAAAGCTATGACTTTGTTGTCTGGAAAATTATCTTTATTTAAATAATCCTGCTATTTTCTATTAAGTACGGTTTATATAGCATCATTGTTTTAACATTTGCTTTTCCATGCTCGTATTGGTTGGATGGAGTTTATTAAAGGCAGATTTTCTATGGCTGGATGCCCTTCCTATCACCAATCCTCACCTGTTTCCAAGCAAGGTAATATTTCCCCAGGGCCAGACATGTTTTTGTAGAATATTGGAAATGAACGACACAGTTTGTATGATAGTGACAATTATTTTCAACTATCACAATATCAAGGCAAGGAGGTATGCACAAACATACACACACACACACACACACGTATTTGATGATGATGATACACAACAGGCTACTTTTCTTTTCTGTCTACCAAATCCACCCATAAGATCTTGGTTGGTCCAGAGCTACAGTAAAAGACACTAGCCCAAGGTGTCACATAGTGGGACTGAACCTGAAACCATGTTGATGGGAAGCAAATTTATCAACCCCACAACCACACCTGTGCCTATATCTATATACATTACAATTAATTTCTAATATATACAATGCTCGTTATTTATTTAGCATACAAGAGGGTTTTTAATTGGCTTCATATTTCTGTGTTCTTGTCCAGAAGTAAATTAAAATCATTTTATAAATATCCACTTCTCTCTCATCAGCTTCCATTTATTAACCAAAACTCATAATGACAGTCATATTCAAATTAAGTATTTCAACGTAGTATATTTTCTTAAATGTCTAAAATCTAAATATTTAGATTAACTTGTAAGCTTTTGTTTCATCTATGGTTAAATATTTTCTTCCCAAAATTTGATTAAAAATGTTGATAGAATAACAATAATACTAATTCATTGAAAATCTTGCTTTCACAAAAACTGGGTTGGTGGGGGTTGTGGTGGTGGTAAAAACATGAAAAGATATTATTTTTCGTCAGAAATATTATCTTTCAGGATGTCAGTCCTTTGTCTTGTTTTCTAGACAGTTTAGAATTTCAAGTTTTGTGTAGGAGTATTGACAAAAGAAAGCAGATTCTAAAGATTGTATGTAACCTCAGAGAATGCGAAAATTAGTAAGGGAAAAGGGTAAATAGTTGTAACAGCCTTATTTTAATGAGGAAAATTAATGGACATCGGTAATAAAAAAAAAGTTGTTCAAGTTATTACATAATAGCATTGAATTTCACACATACTTGTAACGAGTTTAAAACCTTAATTTGCTAGGTTCAAATCATAGAAAGGTAAACTTAACCTTTCAATACTCTAAGACTGAAATAAGTTATGGAATAACTGAAACATAAGCACCATCAGTACAACTTATATAAACCCAGAACTACTAGGGACTTGCTCTCCTGTGTCACTCACCAATGGTCTCATACTTTTGAGAAGTTCCTTGAAAGCACTGGTGTTGAATTTGTATGTCAGGAAATTTCACCGTAAACATTTTTGCTGTTAACCAACAGTGCTGTTCTTCACAAAATGCATAAACATGATAATAATCCTTTCTGCTCTAGGTGCAAGGCCTGAGTTTTGAGGAGTGGGGGCTAGTTGATTACATCGATCCCAGTACTCAACTGGTACTTATTTCATCAACTCTGAATCAGTGAAAAGCATAGTGACCCAGGAAAAACTTTAACTCAGACCGTAAAGACCGACAAAATGCCGCTGAGCATTTTGTCTGGCATACTAACAATCTGACAGCTCGCAGCTTTAATAATAATAATCCTTTCTATTATAGGCACAAGTACTGAAATTTTTTGGGAGGGGGATGATTGATTACATTGATCCCAGTGCTCAACTGGTACTTATTTTATCGACTCCGAAATGATGAAAAGCAAAGTCAACCTCAGCTGCATTTGAACTCGGAATGTGAAGCCAGAAGTAATGCCGTTAAACATTTTGTCTGATGTGTTAATAGAAATTAATAACTACGGTACAGATTATTCTGGAGAAAACATTAACAGAATACAAGGCCTAAGTGCTTCATCTTTCTTGTCTACAAATAACCAGATGATGAACTACAATAGTTGAAATGTAGCACTTGCTTTCAGTATGAAGATTGCAAGAAGCTATTAAAACAAAACACCAAGCTGTTTGAAATTTACAAAAAAAAAAAAAAAAAGAGGAAATAGATGATGGAAATGAAGTATACATTTAAAGTTTTACTGCAAGTACTAGGTAGTATATTGTTGACAAATAAAATTTAAAATATGAACGTTTCTATAATGCTGAAGAAGTTGGTGAAAGTGCAAATATAAATCATATTTGCAGCTGAAAGTTATGTGATGAATTAAGATTATAGGAGGAAGAAGTGTAGGCGAATGAATGTCAATGAAAAAATATTTAATGTTAATGGAACTGAAATAAAAAAAAATTATCTTTTATATTTTGTTTGTCATTGGACTGTGGCCATGGTGGGGGCACCACTCTGAAGGTTTAGTTGGACAAATCAACCTCAGTATTATTCTATCAGTTTCTTTTGCTGAACTGTTAACTTATGAGGATGTAAACAAACCAACATCAATTGTCAAGCAATAGGGGTGGCAAACACAAAGGTGCACACACATATGCACATATTTATAATAAATAAAGGGAAAAATAAAATGACAGCAAGGAATCAAAATTTCAGGGAGCAATCATACTTTTATTGAGAGGAAATATTTTAGTGGATTATAAATTAAAACCAATGTTAGTTTTATTGGTTAATAAAATCTTTAGATGCTTTGAGTTTTCAGCTACCATTCCTTGGTAGTTTATTGGTACATTAATGAAAAATGTTTGGAAGACCAAATTGCTTTTTGAAGTCTGGTTCAGAATCTTGTTTCTACCCTGAGGTTGAGAATTGTTTGAAGTCTCAGATTCTAGCTTTTAACTCTTTCGCATTCAGATTACTCTGTTAAATGTAATGCTTATTTATTCACATTGTTTTGAATTAATTATGCATTATATTGTAGCTTTCAGATTTCAACGATGTACTTACTTATTTTTAGAATATTGTTGCGGAGGCCAGATGTGGCTAGCGTTAACATAAAACCGAATATTTGAGCTGGATATGGCTGGCTTAAATGCAAAAGGGTCAAAGTGTTATTCATTTGAGACAGTTCCACAGGTCACCCAAAGATTTCTTAGATGGTTCATGTGAGAAAGTTAAAAAAATTGTTGCCTCTCATTTTGACACCAGAGAACATTCATTTATGATGTAAACTGAAAAAAAATTCTCTTGTTGATATATAGGATGAAGTCATGACAAATAACATACATCATCATCATCATTTTAATGTCCACTTTTCCATGCTTTCATGAGTTGAATGGAGTTTATTAAGGCAGATTTTCTTTGACTAGATGCTCTTCCTTCAAGCAAAATATTTTCCCCATGGCCAGACATGTTTTCACAGAATATTGAAAATGAATGACACTACTTGTATGACAATGACTCTCATTTACAGTTATCAGGCTATGTGAAGACAATGAAATACAAACTCTCTCTCTCTCTCACATGCATGTATGCATGCATGCATGCATGCATACATGCATACATACACACACACACACACACACACACACACCCACATACATACATACATACATACATACAGTGGGCTTCTTTCAGTTTCTGTCTACTAAATCCACTCACAAAGCTTTGGTCAGCATAGAGCTATATATGAAGGCACTTCCCCAAGGTGCCACACATTGGGGCTGAACCTAGAACCATGTCATTGGGAAGCAAACTTCTTAAACCATACAACTCCACCAATGTTATGGGAAAAAAATTATTCCACATTGTGCTTATTATACTGAAGGTTTCAAAACAGAAATTATTCAACAAATGACAGATGGTAACTTTGATTTGAAGTGATGCACAAGGAATCTGTTAAAAAATTGCTGCAATCTCATGACATTGAACTATATACAAAGATCTTGTTGAGGATGATGCAACAGCATGCTTCGGAAGAACCAAATATCAAAGAGGAAGCTGCACCAACAAAGAAGTCTATTTGATGCACTTTTCCAGGATTGTGAACATGCGAAATAGAATTAATGGATGATGTGATATTGATCATACAATGAAAGTTTGTTGAGTTATGAACAGCATAATTAGATGCCACAAGCAAAATATATGAAAAGAAAATCTTCAAAGCAAGTCTGTCTGTTTTACATTATTTTACAAAAAAAAATCTTTTTCTATTATATAAAAAAAACTCTGTTTACTTCCTTTACAACCTTGGCAGTATTAACCAATTTTATATATTATTGTTGCTATTTAACAGTTTCACTATTATAGCACAACATTCTGCTGACATCAGCAATATTGACCAATTGACTTGTATATCACTGTTCTTTTATACAAATTAGTTTGGTAAATGGTATCTTCTTAGTTTGAAATATGACACTAATATTTTAACTATACTAAATCAGTTAAGTATGTATTTTGGTAAATTTAAGACTGGTGTGTCAGCTTACGAATAAAAATAAGAAATTTGGTGATATCTCTTGAAGTTCACAGTTGTTCTAGAGCTGAGAAAAAGGTAATTGTATGATGTCAGTTTATCATTTACTTGGTTTCAGTTGTAATTTGAAAATATTTTCTTTCTATTTATATACAACAGAGTGGCTTTCGGGTTAATAAACATGTCTTGTGGACACTGTTGTATTTATTTTAGTGAAATATTTGTAACTATTTTTGTTTCATGCTATTATGAGCTGGTGTTTGGAACTCATTATAGAAACAGGTTTCTTTAAAACTGTGGTTAAATGTGACCATAAGCATTATGTAAAGGGGTGAGGTAGCAAACTGGTAGAATCATTGGTGTCAGATAAAATATCTTGTGATGGTTAGCTATGGCTCTTCATGTTCTGAGTTCAAATCCTGCTGTGGTCAATTTTATCTTGAAGTGGTTAGGGTATTCGGCTCACAATCTTACGATTGTGAGTTCAATACCTGGTGGTGCATTGTGTCCTTGAGCAAGACACTTTATTTCATGTTGCTCCAGTACACTCAGCTGGCAAAAATTAGTTGTACCCGCTTTGAAACATTGTGTCACACTGAATACCCCCTGAGAACTACATTAAGGGTATGTGTGTCTGTGGAGTGCACAGCCACTTGTATGTTAATTCCATGAGGTGGCTGTTCCATTGATCAGATCAACTGGAACCCTTGTCTTCGTAACCGACGGAGTGCCAGTGAGTGCGTGTCCATCTCTCTGGGATCAATAAAATAAAGCCCCAGTCAAACTATAGGGATCAATATAATCTCCTAATCTCTGCACTTAAAAATTTGGTCTTATGTTTATATTAGGAACAATTATGTGAAGTTGTGAAAGAAAGAAAATAGAATTGGACTTTATTGAAAGAATTTCAGAATTAGTAGTTGTAGAATCAATATTTTTGTTGTTGCTGAAGACTAGGTTCTTGGAATTCTATATAAAAATGGTGAAATGTTAAAAATCTATTTTGTGTAAGGGGCTCTTACACAATAAGTGGGAATTAATAAGTTAAAATTTTATATGTTGGTTACAAATTGCTGTGGAGATGTCATTGTCCCATTTTTGTTCCCTCAGATAGTGTATTTAGGATGCTTACAAGACGAAGAGAAGATATTGGTTATTGTAGTTCAACTCCTTTTTAAACGGAGATTTTGTTACTATTTCTAGCAAGTGAAGTAACCACATAGGTTTCCTTTTTGGCTTATAAAACCAACTGAATGACTAGATGTGATCCACAGATTCAGTCATCACAGTATATTGTGGGACTGTCTAGTTGAGGATATGACATTCTCTACAGTGGTTTATTTTTATAGTGTGCAGTATAGTAGTAGTCTCTGAGTTTGTTTCTTCCACTATCTAATCAGATCTTGTTAGTTTAGCAGAGATGAGAAAATTGAACTAAGTCAGAGAGCAACAGTAGTAGTTCTTCCTACTTGTTAATGAAAATAATTAAATAGAAATGGTTCACATAAACAGATACATAAAACTACTCAGTGAAGCTATTGACATTGTTTAAAATATTAAAAGATTATTAACCCTTCTATTACAATATTTCTGATGGAATGAACTGCCTTTGTTTTAGTTAATTTTGAAAATTATGAAGAATTTAGTAAAATATATTTTATTACTAAGCTGATGATAGATAACATGAAATTTTGATGGTTTTAATTTTGATCACTTTAAAGCAGGAAGTTTGTATCATAAATCCTGGGGGTGATCTCAGTCAGGTTGATATCAAAACAGTTAATACAATAATTGAACTAATGTTCTGGTTCCATCTTATCTGGAAATATTGGTCAAAAGGAGGGTCTATGCATGGTATCTAAATACTTTCCATCTTTCAGAATGTTGATTCATTAATATAACAAAGCTTTTTATATTAATTTCTAGTCATGATAGCAAATATTTCCCAAACTAAGTATTTAATTTTTTGAAATAAAACTGCATTTAGTCATGCATAGTTTATTTGCTGAAGGACATTTGCCAATTCTTTTTACTACTTCTATGGCCCACCCATAACTGATGTTTGCAGAAAATTCCTTGTTCAACTAATTGACTTACTGCGAATGTCTGATCTATATGTTGCTTAGAGAAGTTGCTGTCATTAAGAAGTCATTCAACCTGCTAAAAATAGCAGCCAAATATCACTTTTGCAATAAGGAAGTGCACATTTAACTAAAAAATAATAAGACAGGGTGATCACAACTGGAATGATCAGTCAGGATTGCATGGTCAGGATCAGTCAGGACCTTGGAAGGATTTGAACTCAGAGCATAATAACTCAACAAACACCATGTGTAGCCTTTGATCATAAGTTTGCTCCTGCTCATTTAGGGCTAACTTGGGCTAACCAACAACTTGTGGCTTGAAACTTTTGGGTTATAACTTTAATTCTTAAGTAAGTTTCTCATTAAATTCCAACCCTGCATAATTTCGGTGGTATTTTTAATATTTATCAAAAAGTACAGTATATATAATTATTCTAAGGTAGCAAGCTTTGCAGCATTTCTCATGGCTTTCTTTACGTTCTGAGTTCAATTACTGCTGAGGTCAACTTTGCATTTCATCCTTTTGGTGGTTGATAAAGTACTAGTCAAGTACTAGAGTTGATGTAATCAACTTGACCCCACCTCCAACTTCAACATTTCTTGTCTTGTGCCAGAATTAGAAATATATAGTTATTCTATCTATCTATCATTAGTATAAATATCTTATATTATCATCATTTTTTATGTCTTTTTCTATTGTTGTCAAGGCTGGACAAGACTTCTTGAAGCAGTATTCTATGGCAGATTGCTCTTCCTGAGGCCAACCTTTATTTGTTTTCAACTAAGGTACTTCATTTTTTAGTTCTTCAAACATCAAATCACTGAACTGCAGAGTATTAGGTAGGGAAAATGTCATTGTACTCAAGTGGTATCATTGCAAGGAGACATGTACCCATATGTGTGCACGCGCACACACACACACACACACACACAATAGACAGCAAGTATAGCTGTGTGGTTTGTTTCTTAACCATGTACTTTTGGATTCAGTCCCACTGTATGGGACCCTAAGTGTGTTCTACTATAGCCCCAGGGTCAAACAGATCTTTGCGAGTGGATTTGCTTGATGGAAACTGAAAGAAGCCCATTGTGTGTGCACATTCACAAGTGTGTTTGTTGCTTTTTTGTCTGGATGTCATACACTAATTGTAAACAGTTACTGTCACACAAGCAGTTGTTCATTTGCACTCTTCCTGGAAAATGTCTGGCCATTGTGCTGGATGTTTTTGAAAGACTAGGGGGAAATATTACTTTACTTAGAAACAGGTGAGGATTGGCAATAGGAAGAGCATTCAACCATAGAAAATCTGCCTCAGTGTAATCTCATTGGATCTCTGCAAGCATGAAAAAAAAAAAGATATTAAGATGATGATGATACATGCACAGATAGTGGGCTTTTTATGTTTTCGTTACAGTTCCTTGCTACCAAATTTCACTTGGATCAACCAAGACACTGGTTGACCCAAGGTTGTAATAAAAGATGCTTTGTGTCACACCATAGGATCAAAACTGGAATCATGTGGTTGCAAAGTGAACTTTTTACCCACACAGCCTTGCCTGTGCTTATTATATAAAACGTATATAGCTTTTTGTCATAATGAAATCACTTCTCTTTGAGAAGTTAAATATTCAGCAATACATATTAATGAAAAGAAGCTGTTTAGATGTAGCTATGTTAGTGCACAATATAAATGGTTTCTAATTTTCTAATGATTTTAGTGACAAGAAAATTTCCCAGTTTAATCTCACTATTCTGCTTTTACCATTACAACCAGATATTTTCAAATGATTTCCCTTGTGGATGCAAAGCTCTTTGATTATAACAAATTTTTATCAAATTTCACGTTTTTAAAGATATATCACCTCTGGGTATAATTCCTCCGCATCTAATTTCTACATAACTTTATTTTTTGTCTGGAACGGTAAATTTATTATAATAGAATTTCATATCATCCTCAATATCAATAAATTAAAGTGTTATTGAAGGTAGAAAGCTGAAGTCCTGGTTCTGAGCAAAAATTTGGTTAAATCAAATTGTCCTTTCAGTTGTTGTTATAGGTCAATAAAATGACTACTTGTTATATGTACCAATAATTTCAGCCATCTACATCCCTTTCCCTTTACAAAAGGAGACCATTCTTTAATCAAAAGAAGGCTTTATCTTTTAATTGTCATTGGACTATGGCTATGCTGTGGAACTGCTTTGAAGGGTTTGATTGAACAAATTGATCCCAGGATTTATTTTTGTTAAGTCTGGTACTTATTCTATTGGTCTCTTTTGCCAAAACTGCTGAGTTATGTGGATGCTAACAAAACAACACAGTTGTCAAGTGGTGGTGGTGGAACACACATACATACATACATGTGTGTGCATGTGCACATACATATATATATATATACTCACCATCTTTCACCATGTGATTTACATGTGTGTTCCTGGACTTCTATTTCCACCAGATTCTTTCTGATGAAGAACTATGCTCAAAATGTAAAATGTACTTTTTTTCCTTTTTTTTTTCCATCCGAGCATGAATTCAATACATTCTACACGTGTATCCTCTTGACTGTTGTTTTTTTTTTTATTGTTCATTACCTTTATATATATATATATATATTTAAGTTTGCCAGCTCTGATCGAACCATCCAACCCATGCCAGCATGGAATACTGGCGTTAAAGGATGCTAATGATATATGTACATACATGATCGACTTCCACACAGTTTCTGTTTACCAAATTTACTCACAAGGCTTTGATCAGCCTAGGGCTATAGTAGAAGACACTTGCCCAAGGTGCTCTACTGTGGAACTGAACCTGGAACCATGTGGTTGCAAAGCAATTTTGTTGACTACACAGCCATACCTGCGTTTATATACATTTTGATATCAAAAACAAGCTCCCTGCTGAAATAGTTATTTGGCATATTCTGCAAGGTTTAACTTTTATGATTGGCAGGTTATTTCTGCTTTATCATCAACCACCTGAGAGTGCTTCTAAACCAGCAGTTCACAACTGCGATCCTTAAGCATCCTTCCAGTAGCCCTCAATGATCTCCCTGCTATAGATATAATACGTTTTTCTTTATTTGGTGCAGCCCCCTAAAAAAAAAATCCAGGGTATTAGGATCTGGCCCGGATATTAAAAAGGGTGAGAACCACTGCTCTAAATGGTCACTCATGCTGCTAGAAACAGCAGCCTAACCACACTCTTCTTAATGGATGATGAAGTGCAGAGTACATTACTGGTACACATTTGATCAGAGTTCAATCATTTCAATCAGAGTTCGCACATTAAGGGTAAATAACGTTCAAACACATCAACTGTTGAGTTCAGTATAATTCTCATATACAAATCATTGATGTTTTGTACCGTACTATTTTCACAGCTCACTGACATTTTTAGTTTATAACGTCACTTTTTCATATATGTTAATATCTTCACCATTTATCTTTAGTGATTTTATTTCTTTTATCAATAGTATTATGGTTACAGCTTTCCAGTGCATCAATCACTGCTTTGTGTATTTCTAATGGAAAGAGTGGCAGGAGTTTTTTGCCAATATACATCAGTGAAAGGTGTGTGTGTGTAATATATATATATAGTAATAGGAACTATTAGATGGAGTTCAATAACATTTTAATGCTTTGCTACAGTAGTTTGTACAAGTCATATGTAATAATTTGGTTTATCCCCGCAGATAATATATTCCAAGCAAGGCTTGTAAAATCCATGGATTTTGCAGGAGACCTTAAGTTCGATATGCTTGACCATACCCACATAACAAAGAAATGAGCCAACATCTAAATAATGTATCACCTCCTCCTTCCTTCTAATCATCCAATGGCCAGCCAAACTCCCTATGCTGGGCCGAAATTGGGTTATAGCACCACCATATACATCGGTGCCAACACAGCACTGACAATGCCCGCCTTAAGAAATCAGCATATCGAACTTAATGTCCCCTGCAAAATCCATTGATATTACAAGCCTTGCTTGGAATATACAGTATGCGGGGATAAACCGAATTATTTGCATATGACTTGTAGAAACGACCGTAGTGAAGCATTAAAATATTTACGAATTCCATCTACTAGTTCTTATTATTATAACTACCCTAAGCTATGCCGACACCTAAACTTATAACCATCCCGGAAAACTACTCTGCAGATGTGATTAATAAACGGTAACCGGATAATAAAAGCATAGGGGGCTTTTTTATGCGCCCAATCAAAAACGTTTTGCGTAAAAGAAACAAAAGAATATATATATATATATAATCATATACAAACATAAACATACTAACACATTAACCCACTAATATCCAAAAATATATATATAAATAAATATAAAAAAAATACGAAGACACAAAACGTGTAAACAATGTGTGCATAGCAATGTCATATACTATCACACTAATAATAATAATAATAATAATAATAATGTACACAAAACACAAAGATTAAGCTCAACTGCAAAACATGCACAAACATAAACACAAATGCACATATAAACACATACAATATGAATATAAACACAAATATAAACGTAAACACATGAACAGACAAATGACAAATACATGCATACATATGCACCCCCAGCCCCACATGCGCCACATATATTCACATATACATACATACACTTGGACATACATTTTTACATACATTTATACACACACACACTTACATGCACTTACGCACACATATACACACACATATACACACACGCGCACGCATTTATATTCATATATTCATGCATCCATATATACATACGTTCATACACACATTCATTCATTCATTCATATACTCATATGTTCATACATTCATACTCATTCATTCATATACTCATATGTTCATAAACTCATATGTTCATATATCCATATATATATATATATATATATATATATATTGGTGAAGACATGGCTGTGTGTTTAAGAGCCTTGCTTCCCATCCATTTGGTTCTAGGTTCAGTCACTTGGAGCACGTGTCTTCTAATATAGGAATCCTGTTTATATATATATAAATATAATGCCAGTGACACGTCGTACTGGTGATGCGTTAAAAACACTCGTGCCGGTGACACATTAAAGGCACACATGCCGGTGACACGTTAAAGGCACCCAGTACACTCTCTGGGGTGGTTGGTGTTAGGAAGGGCATCCAGCCATAGAAATCATGCCAAAATGGACTGGAGTCTATCTGGTGCAGCTCCCTGGCTTGCCAGTCTCCAGTCAAACCGTCTAAACCATGCCAGCATGGAAAACAGACACTAAATGATGATGATGATATATATTTATATAATATCAGTATTTTATATTTGCTTTTCCATGCTGGTATGGGTTTCTGAGGCACTGTTTTATGGTCTGATACCCTTTCTGTCACCCACCATTCTTTTCATCGACATGTCATTACCTGTTCTAAAACTAAGATAACACATGGTAATATATATTTATGTGTATGTAAGGCGGCGAGCTAGCAGAGTCGTTACCGCGCCGGGAGAAATGTGTAGCGGCAATACTTCCGACTTTACATTCTGAGTTCAAATGCCGCCGGGGTTGACTTTGCCTTTCATCCTTCCGGGGTCGATAAAGTGA
>JAOPUL010000001.1:136758355-136779245 GCA_027564515.1 Octopus rubescens | reverse complement strand
TTTACAAATTATTCACAATGCCAATGAACGCATTGGATATAGTCAAGAGAATGAAATACTTCAATTACAGGCTTGGGGTGGAAAGAAGCCTGTTTATGTGTGTGTATGTGTGTCCACTCTGTACAGTGGTTGACATTAGGAAGGGCATCCAGCCATAAAACCCATTCCAAAGCAGACAGTGGAGATTGGCGCAGTCCTCTGGTTTACCAGCTCCTGTCAAACTGTCCAACCCATATCAGCATGGGAGACATAGATTAAATGATGATGATATGTGTCTTTGTGTTTGTGCCAGTTCCCTGCTACCACTTGACAGCCAGTGTTGGTTTGTTTACGTTCCTGTAACTTAGCAGTTTGGTAAAAAAAGGGTCCAATATAATACCAGGTTCAAAACAATTATCGGGCTTTAAAAAAATTAAGTACTGGGGTTGATTCATTTGACTAAAATTTCTTGTAAACAGTGCCCCAGCATGGTTGCAGTCAAATGACTAAAACAATAAGTTATCTTTTACTTGTTTCAATCTGTGACCTTGACAGTTAAACCAAGTGTTTATCTTTTCTACTTACATACTTTTCAGAATCTTGGGTTAAGTACATTCTTTTCATAGACTTGACATTATTTTGCAGTAATAACACTTCCTCTTTAGTAATTGGAATATGAATTGTGGTAACCAGTCTGCTAGACAGACAGTTGGTACTCATGTTCAATAACTTCAAATTATATATTATACAAGTTCTGCATTGTATAGTCAAAAGAGCTATAGGATATTATTACACTATTTAGTTCCGTGTTTGTTTACATCTCACTTGTTTTAATATGAATATGTAATGTATGATTATCTTCAAATTTAGACATTTGCATATTGTTGTAGTAACTGGATGCTCTTCTCCTTTCTTGCATTCCCCTTCTCTCTTGATGTCTGTATTGCTGAGAGTAGACACCTAAACTTGCTGCTCTAAATTTTGTTTGGTGCCTTGCAGGTGTCTTCTAGGTTACTGTTTTACAACTATTTCTTCATGTTTGAACGTGTGGGATGGTATCTTTTTCATAGCTGGATGCTTTTCCTGCAACTAATCCACTCAACTGAAAATTAAGAGGAAGTTTTTATCAATGTGGCAAACTGGGTCAGCAGATTTGTGTCTTGTCCAGAGATTTTGTCTTACTTATCCTCACAGCCATTGTGCTTCATTACATAACCACCATACCTCAACATTTACTGTGTCCCACAAACATGTTAACCTATTTACAGCAATTCTGGATAAGGCTAACAGCGTCATTTATTATTGTAATCAGAAATTTCTTTTCACTTAGCTACTTCTAGTCTTTAATGTGCAAGTAGATATTGGATGACCAAATAGATAACAAGAAGCAACAATCTATTTGTTTTAATCTGTGACCTTGACAGATAAACCAACTGTTTATCTTTGCTACTTGCATACTTTTTAAGACTGTAAGCTTAGCTGTATTCCTTTGATGGACTCAGTAGTTTGCAATAATAACACTTCCTCTTTATGTAGTGTTGAAATTGAGTTGTGAGTTCAAATACATTGCAGGTGATTTGTTCTTTTCGAACAGAACACTTTATTCTGCATTGCCTAAGTTCATCCAGCTGTCAGTAATGTTTATTGAATCATCTGGAAATGTTATCTCTGATAGGCTGGAATCCTATCCAGTGTGAGATATATCTGATCTACTTCATACTATATAACTAGAGCTTGACACTGGCCCATAACAAACTCCTCAGGGTTTTAGAGATTTTAATTAGTTCACAATCAGAATCTATATAAATACATGAAAACAAAATGTTCAGACAAGTTAATAACCTGTGCAAATATGGTATATATTACTGATTTTATCTCATTCTATGTAGTGTATGATATGATAACAATACTAGGGCCAGTTGATGTGCAATATGTGTCAAAAGCATATAGTAATCAAGTTGTAAAGGAAATGTTACTATTTCACAGTAATTGGTTCAAATCCTATTAAGTTGAATCAGCTTTTCACTATTGCCTGAATTACGTTTGAAACAATGTCTGTAACCTACCTGGCTAACAGACTGACAATAAGACTTGGAGGTTGGTGAAAAAACAAAACAACCATATATCATCTGATGTTTTCTTTTCTTAAGGTAATTTGTGCCAGGAAAAGTACCTGGCTGTGAAAACGAACTGGTAATTCATGGGAAAATTATAACTTTAGAATAGAAAAAGCTATAAAGGGAGAGAAAAGAACATACCAGGTGTCCCATGTGGCAATATTTAAACATTGTCTAATAGTCTTGTGTGTGTGTGTGTGTGTTTGTTTTATGGGTACAAAGGAAATAAGTGGCTGGTAAAACTGACACTGATATATATATAATGGAAATTGTTTTTTGAATGGCCCTTATAATAAATGAAGGTTACATGTCTGGTGAAAAAGTGCAATAAATTGATGAAAGATAACCCACTTAAAGATATGACTTGAGAAGAAATAGTTGGATCTGAGTTGAGAATGTTAGATGTCATAGATTAGATGGTAGCTGATAAAGAACTGAGACACATTGAGAGCAGTTTTAGCATTATAACTGAACATTAAAACAGTGGTGTGTGTGTGTGTGTGTCAATACACATGCTTGCTTTCAATAAACCAACTACTGTTATTGCAGCCAATTTCAGTTTGAAGTGCTGCATACATTTTAGAAAGATGACTTTTTTTTTTAATAAGAAATTTCCATCTTGGATATGTTTTTTTTTTCCATTATTTTTCTTTTAAGATGATGGACCAAATTGCTGATGATTGGCCAAAAAAGCTTTTTAGTTACCAAATCTAATGTTATTATTATTATTGACTGAGATCTAATAATCCTCAGTAGATTATTGCCTCATAAAAGACTCATTCGATTTAGTGGTATCAAACTCTTAGCTGTAACAGACTAGATTAGATGACTAGCATTTTCACTTTACCTGGGTCTGGAACGTTTTCTTTTTTTTTTAATTAAAAAATTTTTTTTTTTTTTTTGGCTTTAGTTTGTGCATATAATATATATTATAATAGGATGTTGGCTTGGTGGCGATGTCAGACTGATTGTTACAGTAATGTTTGGATGCTTTCGGTTTTTGACTTCCATCTCTCTAGGATCAATAAGAATAAGTATCTGCAATGTACTATGCTAAAAGTATTTGCCAGGGAGACTGAGAGTAAGGAAGGGTATATTTTCTAAAGAAATTTTGATATAACAATGTTTTGTCAGTAGCCCAGCCCAATCAGTGTGTTCTTGTTTGCTTGATGGACAAATCTTTACTTAGACACAACCCCAATTACATTTAATTCTTTTGTTGTTTTAACATTAGACTCTCCTCTTCTGGACTTGTGGTTGTCTCCATCATCATCTCTCTCTCTTTCCTCATCCCTGCTCCTTTTCCTCTGAAATTCACTGCTGCACCAACTCTTCACAACTCTATGTCTCTCTTGCCTACTAAGCCTCACAGCAAATAAAGTGGATAAACAAATGTCTCTGGATAGGCTGCCAATCTATTCCTAGATGATCTCATGCTTATTCTTGTTAAACTGATGTGCAGTCATTTGCAGCAGATTTGAATCCATAGCCTGTGGGCAAGTTGTCCAGTACCTTATCTATGTAGCTATCTTATCCCCTACACATTTAATGTAACTTACATCCCTTCATTACAAGGTTTTTCTGCCTTTGTAGATATTGATGATATTGTTAGAATCTTGTCACTGTTAGAAATATGTGAATGGTCAGCAAAATCCAGGTGAAAACCCATCAGTCTAAAACAGATCTAGCCTGCCAAAAGCTTTCATATGATTTGCAAATATTTTAATAAGTATACTAATGCTGTCAAATTCCATAGATATATCATGTACTGCTTTAACATAATGTTAACAGTGAAGGTGCGTGGCTTAATGGTTAGGGTATTTGGCTCACAATCATAAGGTTGTGAGTTCAATTCTCAGTGGTGGGTTGTGTCCTTGAGCAAGACACTTTATTTCATGTTGTTCCAGTCCACTCAGCTGGCAAAAATGAGTAGAACCTGTAGGGCCAGCTTTATCACATTCTGTGTTATGCTGAATCTCCTTGAGGAGTATGTTAGGAGTGTGCATGTCTGTGGAGTGCTCAGCCACTTGCACATTAATTTCACGAGTAGGTTCCGTTGATCGGATCAACTGGTGCCCTCGTCGTCGTAACCGACAGTGCCAGTTACTGTTAAAAGGACATTTTAAGAAGTAAAACCCCCATGAAACTGAAAGGAGGATTCTGTTACCCAGACAGACGAGGATTACATAAAACCTGTTCAAACATGCATATTTCCTTGCCTATCTAGAACATATTCTTTTTGATGACAACTTTCCCTTCCTCTTGGTTGTATCATATAATTAAATCTTTGGTACTCTTAGTTAAACTTTCTTTTCTGTGATTTTCTTGGATTAATCTTAAAGATTGGACTATCTTGCAGTAGTCCAGTGATAAGCAAGCTCGCTTGCTATGCTACACTGGAGAAACATTTTTAGAATTAATTTGCTTCTTGCTAGAGGGTGCATGCACACGACTAATGGTAACTATTCAATGAACTTTATTAATCCTCTTAAATATATAATATGAAACTTTGTTTAGCTTCAATCCTTAGTTATTTTTAAAAACATGCAAACTTAAATCATAAAATATCTAATCATGCAACTAACCTCCCCTCCCTAAAATTACTGGCCTTGTGCCAAAATTTGAAACCATTGTTATTGCTATTAGTTTAATGCAATTTATTGCAATATTATCAATAAGACTGTAAGGGTAGCACATAGGTAACGTGCTGAACAGTAACTGATTTCATTGATAAATGACTGAGTTCAACTCCTGCAATCAACTTTAATATTGCAGTTTATCTCACCATTGGTCTGGGGTATCCAGACATATCTGTCCCCTCTATACCTTAAATCTCTCAACCAGCACAAAGCCACACACCCCTTTCAGTTGAGGGTGTTTTTTCTTGCAAGGTACTTGGTGACACTGTTGGTGCTGGTGCCATGTGAAAAGCATGCAGTACACTCTGACGTGGTTGGCATTAGGAAGAGCATCAGGCTGCAGAAACCATGCCAAAACAGACAATTGGAATCTGGTGCAGCTCCTGTCCTTGCCAGCTCTGGTCAAACTGTCCAATCCATGCCACCATGAAAAATGGGGGTTAAGTGATTCTGTTCAATAGACTACAGCTGCTCTGACACATCGTGTGTGTGTGTGTGTGTGTCTATTATGCACTATAAATTTATACAGGGTTAAGTGGGATTGCTAACTGACTGAGGTACACCAAAACCTAAGTAACAGAGTGAAAACTGTTGATCTAGACTAGAGGTTACCCAGCCTGGTGAAATTTGTAATCATATAGATTTCCAATGTGATATTAATCTTGGTGTTCTCATCTATCCATGTAGGTTAGTTTTATGTCAGTGTTGTTGTTATGTAGGCCTTGAGCCATCTTCAATTGAGCAGACTATTTTCTGCTAGTACTTATGTCTGTGGTTATGTTTGGTGAGTTCTCTTGATGATGGACTACAAACTACCAACAATTTAATTAATTTATAAGTAATATTGTTAGTAGAAATGATATATTTTTTCACTCAATGCACTGCTTTTCCTTGTATAGTTACTGTTAACAATAGCTCAGTAGATTACTATTAGTATTGTATTTCAACTAATTAGATTTTTTCCACAAAGTCAGGTTTTAGCTACTTGTGAAATGATTCATATATTCAGTGTTTCATTGTGGTAATGTGTGAAACTTGTTATTAAAAACTATTGCTAATAATAACAATCTCTTGGCCAATATTTATTCAGCTTCTTAAAAAAAAGAAAGAAAAGAAAATCCCTTTGAAATTGCAGTCAATTGTTTATTAATTGACCACATACTGGACCTTAAAAAAGAAGTATTTTAATACAGGTAAAACTGCATTAAGTGACCAACCTAAGTATTTACAATGAAAAAAACATAGTGGCTTAATACAGGTAATCGGTTATCACAGGTGTCACTGTACTAAAGCTACTTTGGTATTGCTATACTTATGACATTTTGTAATTTGCTCCCTGTATTTGGACAATGTCCACGTTCCATGCTGGCATGGGTTTGACAGGACTGATGAGTCCAAGGACCCCCATCATGCTCTCAGTGTCTGCTCTGACATGGTTTCTATGGTTGGATGCCATTCCTAATGCCAATCTACATAAAAAATTTACATTTCATTACACATAAAATTTTCTTAAATGAGTACACAGTTGGCAATGCAAAACTCAGAGTAAAGAAATATTGTGTGACACAGTCAAGAGTAAGAATGCTATTTTGATTGAGATCTAGAGCTTTTTGATTGGAGCACATTACCTCATACAGTGCACATGCACTTTAGTGAATGGATGATGAAGTATTTAGTGTGATAATATTTTACTGTTAATTTTAATGTTTTATATATGTACAATGTATATATAGACACAGGTGTGGTTGTGTGGCTAAGAAGCTTGCTTTCCAACCATGTGGTCTTGTGCTCGGTCGTACCCTGCAGCACCTTTGGCACCCAAGGCCTTGCAAGTAGATTTGGTAGACAGAAACTGAAAGGAACCTGCTGTGTGTGTGTGTGGCTTTTCTTGTAATGGCTGAAGACATATGTCCAAATATATTGAACAGGTTTACCAGATGCACTAAGTACGTTTGCCAGGTGCATTAATCATATTTGCAGAAGTAAGCTTATCTTTAAGAACAAATCTTTTTTTCTGCTTAGAGAAAAAGTGCAGGATTTTTCATATTTTTCACAAGCAATTGACAAATGATAGTGACAAGCTGAGCCATAAACTTATTTTCATTCATGGAATCAGTCAAGAATTTCTGAAGTAATATATTTTGGGTAATATGAAACAATTGATTAACAAGAATTGGGAATTATTTACCAATGTTGTGACAACACTGATAGTTTAACATCAGAGAGAAGACATGTCCTATCTGTCCATTAAAGTGAATTGGCTGCACAGGCATGCTGACATAGATATTTAGATTTGGAATATATAAATTATATATTTGGACAAGATAAGCAATACAACATCACAATGTAATCAATAATTACATATATTTATCTTTATCTATTTTCCTCTCTCACTCTCCTTAACATGGAAATTCAGTGTCATGGGTGTCGCCATCATCACCATTTTATGTCTGCTTTCCATGCAGATATTAGTTGGACAGGTTGTCACAATCTGAGCTAGCACTTATTTGGAGTTATTGTCCTCAGTGATAGGTTGTAGGATCACATCTCACTCGAATGTTTTTAAGTTTGGTATGACTTCTACAGCTGGATGCCCTTCTTATCACCAACCACTTTACAGTTCTTCAACAAGACTAGGGGCTCTCTTGACTCCTCTTATTTGCTAATGTGTGTGTGTGTGTGTGTGGTCTTTGCTATCTTATTTGAAATCGTGCAGTTATCATTTTCCTATTACTGGAAACAGCTATTATTCTGCATGTAAACACTAAGAATGTTCTCTCTTTTCCCTCGATTCCTAAACTACTAATATTCTATGAAGAAAAGAAAAAAGAAAAAAAACTGCAGTCAGTGAATTTCTCCCTAATTGTAATTATCTTCATCTTTGATGAAATGTCTCACTTTGTAAATTTTTTAGTAAGTCACAGGTTATATCATGCTAGTGATTTCTAAGCAGAATGAAATAGGGCTATAATCGTTTACCTCCAATTAGAAACTAAAAGTGCTTTGTAATAAGTAAAAACTATCATTTTATGGTTTTTATTACTCTGCACTACACTACAATCATGACTCAGTTAATATACAAACTCTGCTTTCTTTCTTAATAAGACTGTCAGCCTGCCTCTGATCCTACTACGCCTTGTGTACCCAGAGTTTACATTTGGTATACTATATGGAATTCCCATGTATTTCTTATTCCTATATCAAACATAGCCACTTGAGTCTTATTTTCTTTCCTACTTTACTTTTCAACATCTCAGAGCTCCTGACACAAACTGGTGCTCAAAGAGAATTAGTACTTCATAATCACACACACACGCACACTCTTTTTTCGTTTGTAGTGCTGCAAATTTTTCTAGACAATATATCAACAAAATCTAAATTTTCCTGGTAAACATTTTAAGTTGGCAATATAATTTTGTTACAAAATGAATTCGACAGAAGATAAGCAATGAAAATGTATTGTTTCAGAATCAATTTGAAGTAAATGTTGATTACATTAATACAAATATGCAGTTAGCTATTATAGATTTGTAATCTAATAATACACTGCAAGTATTATTTAAAAGTGAAGTTTTATTCTCTTTTGCCAATAAAAAAAAATATTTTTAGAAGTAGGTAGGAAGCATCTGGAAAGATAATTTCCTTATATGGAAGTACATATATTCATGATTAAACCCTCTCTAGAATGAAATTCATAAAATCTTTAATTTGCTTCTTAAATTTAAGAATTGGTATTTTCAGTTTATCACCACTTATTGATCATGTGATTAAAAAGTAAAGAATATCAAGTGCATTGTACATTTTAAAACCACAGTGCCACTACTACTATTAATATTTATGTATGCAATTAATTCAAAGAAAATTAGTATTATATTTACAAAATCAATTTAATTTAGAAGCTATGAAGAAAAGTCCTTGCTGCTTGCTTCGTTGCTAAATGGATTATTACTAACTCTACTAGATGTTAATCTATTATTACATTTACGTTTTGGCATAGACATGGCTGTGTGGTTATGAAGTTTGCTTCCCCAAGTAAATAGTTTTAGGTTCAGTCCCACTGTATGGCACCTTGGGCAAGTGCCTTCTATTATAGCTCCAGGCTGAGCAAAACCTTGTGAGTGAATTTGGTAGATGGAAACAAAGAAGATGTGCACGCGTGTGCATTAGTGTCTCCTTCAGTGAATGCGGGTGGCTTAGTGGTTAGGGTGTTTGGTTCGCGATCGTAAGGTCATGAGTTTGATACCCGGCGGCACATTGTGTCCTTGAGCGAGACACTTTATTTCATGTTGTTCCAGTCCACTCACCTGGCAAAAATGAGTTGTACCTAATTACAGTGGAACTAGCAGAAGCTGATTCATCATCATTGCTTTAACTTCCACATTTCCACGTGTGCATGGGGTCAATGGAATTTGTTGAGGCAAATTTTCTATGGCCAGATGCCCTTCCTGTCACCAACCTTTACCTATTTCTGCATTGCTAGACATGTTTCGATGGAAGATTGGAAATGAAGGCCACCCTTCTATGACGGGGACACTTGTTTATGACTATATCAAAAGAAGGAGATACTAACTGGCACTCCATCTGTTATGATGACAAGTCGATCAACAGAACAGCTTGCTATGTTGAGGGTAAGTGTGTTCGTGGAGTGTTCAGCTACTTGCACTTTAATTTCACGAGCAGGCTATTCCATTGATCGGATCAACTGGAACACTTGTCATCATAACAGATGGAGTGCCAGTTAGTGTCTCCTTCTCTTGATATAGTCGTAAACAAGTGTCACCGTAATATGGTGACCTTCATTTCCAATCTTCCATCGAAATGTGTCTGGCAATGCAGAAATAGGTAAAGGTTGGTGACAGGAAGGGCATCTGGCCATAGAAAATCTGCCTCAACAAATTCCATCCAACCCATGCACACATGGAAATGTGGAAGTTAAAGCAATGATGATGAATCAGTTTCTGTTGGTTTCATTGTAAAATTAGTTGGTGTTTTTATTTTGTAACATTGTCTGATTGTGTAAAACTGCAACTTTTTATAACCTGGTTTGATTCTGTTTTGTATATATTTTAAATTCAGATAAGATTTGATTGCTGTATGTAGATTGATATTTTACTCAAATAGTGTGCGTGTGTGTGTGAGAGAGAGAGAGAGAGAGAGAGAGAGCATAGGAGTGGCAGGGGTCAGTATTGAGGAAGTTTATCATACTTACTTAGACTTGTTTTTGCCACATTTTTAAGAATATCAAGTTGAAGACCTTTATATAACTAGATGCCAATCTTGATGTTATTTTCTTCTATGTCTTCTCTCTTTTTCACTCTAATTATATCTGATTTGTTTTACTAGTTTAAATCTATAAAGTGTACAGTAATTATTTATAGATTCCAACTAAATTCTGTTGGGTTTGAATTGTGTGTGGCTGTTGATAGTAAATTGGCTAGATTGTAGTATCGAACCCTCAACTCTGAGATAACATTTTCAATGCTCTAAATCTGTGTTCATTGTAAGCACTTCTCTGCTGAGGGTTTGTTTGTTATTTGGACTGTCTAGCTTGTCCATCTACCTTGTTTTATTTCTAGTTGTGTGACTGTGTGAAGGCACAGATGTGGCTGTGTGATTAAGAAGTTTGCTTTCCAACCACATAGTTTTGGGTCCCAATATGTGGTACCTTAGGCAAGTGTCATCTACTATAACCCTAGGCTGACCAAAGCCTTGTGAGTGGATTTAGTAGATGGAAAGTGAAAGAAGCCTGTTGTGTGGGTGAGAGTGTGAGCATGTGTATGTGTCTCCTTGTCTTGACATTGTGTGATAGTTGTAAATGTGTGTGTGTGTGTGTGTATGTATGTGTCACACAAGCAGGGTCATTCATTTCCAATCTACTGTAAGAATTTGTCTGGCCATGGGGAAAATATTACTTTGCTTGGAAATAGGTGAGAGTTGGCAACAGGAAGGGCATCTGGCCATAGAAAATCTGCCCCAGTAAGATTTTGTCTGATCCATGCAAATATAGAAAAGTGGACATTAAAACAGTGATATTTATTGGTTTACTGGTCTGTACATTATTTCATCCCAGGTCAACCTTGATTGAGCTACCTATGATTAAGAAAATGCCAACCATGACCATCCTGTCTTTTATAGGAGTATTTTGAACTACATTATCTAATATTTCCTTCCTTGTTTAAGATGTGATTTGAAGGTGTTTTAGCTGTTCTTTCTAGAACATTGAGTACCTCATTGGTTCTGCTTTAGTAGGTAGTTTCAGAAGAATCGAGGTAGGGTTGGTAACTTTACTGTTAAGATCCTGGGTAGTTTAGTCATTGTTAAAGACTGAATTTATGATGTAGTTATATGCAAATTTAATTTAACAGTATTCATGTGGGTAATTTTATTTGAAAATGTCATTAACATCTGTAACATTTAATTATCTTCATACAGTAATTAAATGTTAACATCTATTTCATTAAAGGGTTGTAACCTCAATCTCTATAAATTAAAATACATGATTTTTGTTTGCCCTAAAGGTTTAACCCTTTTGTGATTTATTTGCAATGAAATGATACACTGGCTATGTGTTTCAGTAGATTATGAGAATAATCAAGAATTTGAATGGATTTAGTAAAATAACATCTTCATTAGTGCATTGGAAAAAATGCTCCTCTTCCACCGCTATATGTTCAGAATTCAAATTCTGCCGAGATCAACTTTGCCTTCCATCTTTTTGGAGTTGATAAAATAAGTACCAGTTGAATACTGGAGTTGATGTAATTGATTTACCCCACCCCTTCAAAAATTGCTGGCCTTGTACCAAACTTTGAAACTATTATTAAATCTAGTGTTTGGAACATAAAAGGTTCTTGTATAAACTTATCATGGAAGGTTTTACTTAAAATATGAACACTTTAAAATAACACATTTTCTATCATGAATAGAACCAAAGTTGGTTTTAAGGTTTCTCAATCTGTTGAACCCCTATTTATGTTGGTTCTATTAAACAAAATGTTGTATTAGAAATAACTTATAACATTTAGAAGTATTGTATTGTCCTCAGTTGACATCAGTTTGGCTTCTTATTTCATATCAGTTTTCATTCTATTAAAATTTGTTACTTTATTTTGATTGTAGACAGATAAATTTTGTGTATGATTGCCGACACTTTGACTTCTAATTAGAAACTAACATTGCCAACAGGAAAACTACTTTTTTCCTATATTATTATTATTATTGTTGTTGTTGTTGTTTATACCATTTTTAGTTCCTCAAATCCATTTCTAGATTTTATTTAGTAACCTTTTGCAGCAAAGAGTTACATTAATCATTCCTATAAATAGACAAGAAAATAAAATATAGAAATAAAAAATGAAATTCAATATTCCTCGTTATTTATGAAACCTGAATTATCTAAAATAGTTTCTAAAATTGTCTTAATGTTTTCTGAAATAGTTCATTGAACCTCCTACATGACTGTGTAAATATTTTCGCTGTTGTTCATAACCGTACATTTGAAACTGGTTTTCTTGTTTTCTATAAAACTTCATAACTGTTCATGATGGGCCTCCTCCTTATTTATAAAAAAAACAAATGTCTGAGATGAAAGGATTTAAACAATTTAAGCAGAAAATATCTTTCCTTTTGAATCGTTCTTTCACCATAGAAAATTAAATTTCAACCTATTTATTCATTCAGCTAAATTTGATTCCCCCCCCCCCTACACACACCTAAAAAAAAATCTGTGAAAATGTCTTTATCTTCAAGCATGTACTGAGGTATTTATTGTTAATGCATGCATGTGAAAGAAAGATCACTTTTGTTGATTACTTGGCTGGCAAGACTCATGTAATTTTACAAATCAGCCTGTCATTCTCCTAACTACCATTGGTGTCCTGCTTTAACTGTATGATTAGAAAGCACTTCTGTTAATAGCCTCACATTTAAAGTATTTCAACTATTCATCACAAGTCTTTGCCTCCCCTCCACAAAAAGAATTTGGATTATTGAAATGTTATTCCCTCTCCTTTCCATCGAGGTTTTAAAAGACAATTATAGCCACTTGTAAATTGAATTACACAGCATTGTGAAACAGAAACACTAGATGTTTAATGCTTTATAATAATAATTATTTTCCTTATTTTGTAAAATTGAAACATTTTTACAGTGGTTATGTTAAGAAATCTACACAGAACTTGCTTAGAACATGAATGGTAAAATTTGTTTTTACATAAAGTTCTATTTTGATGTGTTAGCCAGCTTAGTGCTTCATTCTACATTGTATCAATGTTGGCTTTTAGCCATTGAATATCACTCAAAAATCAGGTTCCTCATCAAAACATAAGGACAATTCAACAAATAATTATAATTGCTTGAGAATTATATCCACCCACATAGTAAATATTCTTTACCTGCTCAATACTCATTCATGAACGTTACAGTCTGAGATCTTTAACAAGCAATTGAATAACGATATTTGAATTTGTCAAGTGGGCTAAAGTGTTTTGTTTAAGAATATAATGCTCTACAAAGAAAAAATAGGTTCTATATAAAACACTATCCTGCTTCTCCCTAAATATTTGCTCCAATAATTCATCATCAAATATATAACTATTTGATATGTCCATTTAGTCATTAAGGTGGCAAGCTAGCAGAATTGTTAGCATGCTGGACAAATTGCTTAGTAACATTTCTTTCAGTTCTATATCTTCTAATTTCAAATCCCACCAAGCTCAATTTGCCTTTTATTCCCTTGGGATTGATAAAGTAATGGTTAACTACTTGGATCGATGTAATCGACTTTCCCCCTCCCCTCAAAATAGATGGCCTTGAACCCTGCAACGGACAGGGGGGAATGTTGTGATCTCAGTCATTTATCCACCATGGAAACTGGGTAATTGGCCTTATAAGCCCTAGGGTTTCAGAAATAAATAAATATATATCTTCTTTTACTTGTTTCAGCTATTAGACCCCGGCCATGCTGGGGCATTGCCTTGAAGTTTTAGTCGAATGAATCGACCCAAGTACTTATTATTGTTTTTAAAGACTGGTACTTTTTCTATCGGTCTCTTTTGCCAAAATGCTAAGTTACAGAGACATAAACACACCAACACCAGTTGTCAAGCAGCGGTAGGGGACAGAAACAACACACACACACACGTATGTGTGTGTATATATATATATCATCATCATCGTCATCATCATCATTTAACGTCTGTTTTCCATGCAGGCATGGGTTAGATGGTTTGACTGGAAACTGGCAAGCTGGGGAGCTGCACCAGACTCCAGTCTATTTTATATATATATATAAGGCACAGGCATGGCTGTGTGGTAAGAAGCTTGCTTCCCAACCACATGGTTCTGGGTTCAGTCCCACTTCATGGCACCTTAGGCAAATGTCTTCTTCTATAGCCTTGGGCCAACCAAAGCCTTGTGAGTGGATTCGGTAGACGGAAACTGAAAGAAGCTCGTCATATATATATATATATACGTGCCGGTGACACATTAAAAACACCCATGGCAGTGATACGTTAAAGGCACCCGGTACATTCTGGAGTGGTTGGTGTTAGGAAGGCATCCAGCTGTAGAAATCAAGCCAAAACGGACGAGTCTAGTGCAGCTCCCCAGCTTGCCAATCTCCAGTCAAACCATCTAACCCATGTCAGCATGGAAAACAGATGCTAAATGATGATGATGATGATGATGATGATGTAATATATGTATCTATATTGTAATAAACAAACAAATGAATGGATTTTAAATTTTGTAACAATTGTTTCACTAAGAATCTTTATTAAATGTAAGCATAAACAGGAATTTGGATTATGCCATACATTATGCAATTCACAAGCTCACAGGTACTATTTAAAACAGTTGAATAATGACTTGTTGATTCCCAAACAAGTGAAGTTATAGTAAAATGAACAAAGTGGGCATGTCATGAAGCTGACAATGAAGAATAAATAGTACAAAACAAGTAAGGGACAAAATTATACTTTATAGTTATAGACCTTAAGATAAAAGAAATTAACAGAGGATTTTACAGACAATTGACGCTGAGGAACACATTAACTCCAATAGACATTTATGGAGTAGACACATATTGTGGTTCAAAGGAAATCATTTATTTTATATTACTTGTATTTATATAAACATAGGCTCTTTTTTCTGTCTTGCCCTTCCTAATGCCAACCACTTTACAGAGTATACTGGTTGCTTTTTATGTGGCACCAGCACAGGTACTTTTTATGTGGCACCAGCACAGGTACTTTTTACATGGCACAAACACCAGCAGGGTTACCAAGTAACTTGCAAGGCAAAGACCCCCTTGGCTGGGAGAGGGAGTGGTACTGAGGGAAGTGGCTTTGTGCCGGTTGAGAGTTACAGGGATAGAGATAGGTGGCTTACTATAGAGGAGATACTTGGCTACTCCAGTAGGAAAAGAAGGGAGAGGAAAGAGATATAATTAGAGAGAAAGATGGAGTGAAACAGAAATAGATAGGTGATGGTGAAGATGTGTTTAGAGATGGGGAAAAGGTGAGAGAAAATGGAGTAGCTGGGTGGGGTCTATGAGAGCACGGAGAGTGTGTGCTGGTGAGCATGTGAGGGAGAGGAGAGGCAGCTTGCAGTGAGTGATGATCATGGGTGGGGCAAAGGGGGTTTGGGAAGATGAGTTGTAGGAGAGTTTTGACGGGACATTATGTGTGTGAGGGGGGATATGGCCATAAAAGACATGCCTGCATGGCCATGATTTCACTTAGCTTATCATGTCTTCTCAAGCACAGCAAATTGCCAGAAGTCACAGTCCCAGTGTGCAAGAGACAAGACTGCAGTTGATACCTCTTATACCCAATTTTGCTCTTAAAAAACATTTACACTTTGTTGTACATGCACACTGACATTGCACTTCCAGCAGAGCATGCTGGCATAATTTCCTTCAAACCTTCGAATATCCTCTGCAGTCACACCCCATGTTGCACTGCCATGTAGCATAGCTGTACATACACAGGCATTGTACAGTCAGCCTTCCACTCTGAGGGAAAGGCCCTTTGTTACCAACAACACTAATAGCTTTCTGAATTTTGCCCAGCTAGTTCTTAATATAGGTAGTAATGATCAATAAAAAAACAACAACAACAGTCAAGAGGACACACATGTAAAGTGTATTGGATTCACGCTCGGATGGAAAAAAAGAAGGAAAAAGTACATTTAATATTTCGGGCATAGCCCTTCGTTGGAAAGAGGAGAGGGAAGAATCTGGTGGAAAGGAGACGGTTTAGGGAAGCACGTGTAGTTCACATGATAAAAAGATGATGGCTTGTGTGAAATGGACCGTGGGTGAATTTTGGTGTTCAAGGCAGAAGAGTTACTGCGGTCAAGGCGTGTAACTGTATGTGCATGTGTGTTGGCAACTGCTACATAGATAGCAGGGTGTGTCTGTGTCTCTGTGAGTGGTTTATGCGTGCATGTGTAGGTGTGTCTGAGTGTGTGTGTTTTTGCTTATGCGTGTGTGTGTTTGCCTATGCGTGTGTATGTGTTTGCCTGTTCATGTGTGTGTGTGTTTGTTTATGTCCCAACGTGTGTGTAAAGGGTTTTGTTTGTGTAAATAAAAGTAGAAATGAATTAAGTGGGGGAAGGCGTAGATGTGGGAAATAACAGTTAGGTGGATTGTTAGACCTAAAACAAGGAGAATTGGGAGTTAAGATATTAAACTTAAAATAAAAATATATAATAATATAGTATAATATAATAAAATAAAATAGTGTAATATAATAAATTAAAAATATATATGTGGTGGTGGTGATGGTATGCACACACGCACACATTTTAGAATATTTTATGCTTTTGTCACTGTTAATTATTTATCTTCAGTTTTTGACGTTTTTTGTTATTTATGCTCAGACTGAACTTGTAAACATTACATATAGGTATATAATCTTTATCAAGATATTTTAAAACCAAGTTTTATGGTATTTAACTTGAAGGAATGACATTTATAGATTGTTAATGAATTGTTTGTTAAATTAAATAAGCTGTCTCATTATGTTCTTTTTTATTTTAAAGTTGAGTTCAATACACAACTGATAAATATTGTATGCACAACTGATAAATAGCCTTTAAGAATTTTAACTTTATGACAAAGACTTTGTATCAGCATAATAAAAGTTTATTTCTAACTGTGGTAAAGATTTAAAAAAGTAGAACCTTATGATAATAGTCTAAAACATCTTCATATTAGGTTCTGCAGTGTTTACAGTTATGTTTAGGACTTTGGTTCAAGTCCTAGAAAATTCAAGTTCTACCTGAGGAAACCAACAGTAATATTTTTTGCCCGTCATCATTATACAAGTGAAATACCAAGAGTGATAGATGGTGATATTGTAGTGTATTAAAATATGCTTTTACTATTCTTTTACTTGTTTCAATCATTAGACTGCGCTCATGCTGGGGCACCGCCTTGAAGAATTCTTTAGTTAAACAAATCGACCCCAGAACTTATTCTTTAAAGCCTGGTACTTATTCTATTGGTCTCTATGCTGAGCCGCTAAGTTACAGAGAGTTAACAAGCCAGCACTGGTTGTCAAGTGGTGGTGGAGGACAGACACAAAGACATACACACATACACACACAAAGACATACACACATACACACACACATATATAAATATACGACGGGCTTCTTTCAGTTTCCGTCTATCAAATCCACTCGCAAGGATTTGGTCAGCTCAAGGCTATAGTAGAAGACACATGCCCAAGGTGCCACGCAGTGGGACTGAACCTAGATCCATGTGGTTGGGAAGCAAGCTTCTTACCACACAGCCACGCCTGTGCCTATGTTTACTTTTGTTGACTTACATTTTCTTGTGTTTATTATATTGTGCAATAATTGCAAAGGTAATATCTCACACAATAAAATTGATATTATTTAATCTTTAAAGAGATATAGTAGATCCCAATTAATATAGCTTATTGCTACTTCAACTCTCCTATTCTAAGAAGGGTATTTATTCTGATCTGTGTTTGGTAGGCAATAAACAAGTTAGGTTTTTGACCTTAAGTTTATGACTCTTTGTATATTATTAGTCACATTATTCCATGAAAATAACCTGAAGGTTTTTATCTTTTATCTGCTTCAGTCATTTGACTGCAGCCATGCTGGGGCACTGCCTTGAAGGGTTTTAGTCAAGCAAATCGATCCTAGGACTTTTTTTTTTCAAAGCCTAGTACTTATTCTATTGGTTGCTTTTGCTAAACCGCTAAGTTAATTTTTGTTCATAATCAATTTCAATAAAACTTGGTGTATGTGTGATATGTATATAAGATATGCATACATACATACATCATCATCATCATTTAGCATCCATTTTCCATGCTGGTATGGTTTAGACAATTTGACTGGAAACTGGTAAAGACTAGCTATCTAATGAGTTGCCAAACAATCCCATTTGGATAACGAATCTAATATTTATTTTTACCGTTTACCGTATATTCCCTCCCCCTAATTTATTTCATTTTATTTCCACTTAAAATACACAAACACTCAAAAAGCCTTCGAATCTTTTGCAAACTATCTTACCCTTAGATAGTTCTGAACAGCCCCCTCTCTTCTCCACCGTACTATGCTCAATGATATTTTGCCCACCAATTTTTATATTTTTTAGCTTTAATTTTAATTTTCCAACCTTTTAATTTCTTTAATTTTATTTATTTTACTTTTTAAATTTATAATTTAAACGTGTATCCAGAGAGAAATTTATCACCCATGTATTCCTAAAAAAACCCTGCAAGTTCTATTTATTTTGTATTTAATGTCTTTCTTACAATATTGATTACTTGTGCACCTTTTTATGAAACATGTGTAGCTAATCCACCAAAAGCTATACCCCATTGTATAGACATTACCTAAAATAATGTATTCATATTATAATTTAATCTGCTCTCTGATTTAATAATCCTTTCATTTTATTTTATTTTACCTACTTGGCAAACCATCTCATCACAAACCACTTTTTTCTTGTCTGAATATATTCAATACACCGGCTTTCCACATGAATGTATATAAAGATGTTGTGTATTGCCCGTGTGTGTGGGAATTCACATTAGTGGGAGGGCGTGCATGTGTGTGGGAATTCACATTATTGGGAGGGTGTGCATGTGTGTGTGTGTACATTTAAATAATATTCCGATACTAACCAAGCATCGCGTGAAACAAGATTCTCTCCCCTCTTCACTCCTTCCCTCCTGTTCCTCCCTTTCTTTCTCTCGATTTGTTCCCCCCATCCCAACCCATCTTTCGCTGCCAAACAGCGATAACATCTTTTCTCTTCTTATTTCTTCCTTTCAGACCAGCGACGATGTATCAATATATTTTACAGTTAGTATCAGATATGCTGAGTGTATGTGTATGCATCTATGTGTGTGGGTGTGCACAAATTGTGTATGTGCAAAGGCATTGTACAAATGTGTATGTATGTGTATGCCTGGATGCGTGTGTGCCTTTATGAAAGTTTACCCATATTGCTTATCGAATTTTCAACCAGAAAATTTTCATCTAGTTTTAATTTTAATCTTAATTTACACTTTATTATAATCTCACCTTTTAAACTCCCAACTTCCATCCAATTTATATTTTTTCACTTTTTATATATATTCCCTTATACATATATACCTTTACATATATATATATTTTTTTTTGGGGGGGGGCATACGTTCTCTACTCCCACCCCCACTATTTTGCACAAGGCGTTTTTGATCATATCATATATCTATATATCTACTTTTTACTGTCAATTTTTGATCCCCAAAGGCTGCAAAATCTTCACAAACTGTTACTCAGTTTCATGTTCCCGTTCGTAGGACAGTTGTGATCAGTATTGATCACAATTATGAAACTCTGATTACAACGTGAAACTCTGAGTAACAGTTTGTGAAGATTTTGCAGATTTAATAGAAGTGTATATATATATATATATATATATAGTGCAGGCACAAGTGAGTGATTAAGAAGTTCATTTTGACCACATGGTTTTGGGGTTCAGTCCTATTGCATGGCACAGTGGACAAGTGTTTTTTTTTTTATCATAGCTTTGGGATGACCAATGCCTTGCAAGTGAAATTTGGTCAGCAGAAATGGTACAGAAGCCGATTGTGTGTGTCTATGTATGAGTTTATCTTCATATGTTTTCACACTGGACATTACTTGTGCGCAAGGGACATTTATTCATGTCTTCCATAAACAAAGTGTGCTGCAAACAGTTTGATGTGTGAATGCCAGTGGAATAAGGTATCTTACCTAAAAACAAGGGTTGGCTTCAGGAAGGGCATCTGACCATAAAATACTGACTCAAGAAGTCTCATCCAACTCTTGCCAGCATAGAAGTAGTTGATGCAAAAATAAATAATGATAATTAAATTTTGTTGTTTCTTGGGAGGGTCATTATACAAATAATAAACACATGCATTGGTTCAGTTTCACTTCTTTGTTAATCGTTAATTGGTGAACCATCTCACTAACTAACTAATCAATCGTTGATTAATCATATGGTTAATCAATCAATCAGTTGTACTTTTCAGACTTCACATTAAGAATCTTACAAACCAAATACAAAAATGAAATAATTTAATTTGTTTCGCAGAAATCAACACTGATGATTATTGGCAGTTTCCCCTGCATGAAAAAATGGTGTGGTTCTTCACTTTGCTATTTTGGAATAATTTTCATAACAAAAATTATTACAAGTCAACATATAAAAGTTTCCCTCTCATTAGCTAGCATGGATTTCAGGTTGATCTCACATTACTCAGTTTTAGATTGACTTAGAACTTGGACATTCTCTCAAAGAAAATTAAGTATAGAAAGGAAAGTAACCCACATTAAAAAGATACAAAAACAGGATTACAGAGAAAATTGACAAAAAATTAATTCAGAATTGGTTATTGAATCAATATGTAGGCTCAGGCATGGCTGTGTGGTTAAGAAGCTTATTTTACAGCTATGTGGTTTTGGGTTCAGTTCCCACTGCATGGCATCTTCTACTATAGCCCTGGGCCAATCAATGTCTTCTGAGCGAATTTGATAGATGGAAACTATGTGGAAGCCCGTTATATATATATATATATATATATATATATATATATATATAGATGTGTGTGTGTGTGTCTGTGTGTGTGTTGG
>JAOPUL010000001.1:136699832-136714945 GCA_027564515.1 Octopus rubescens | reverse complement strand
CATATATATATATATATATATACATATAAATATATATATATATATACATATATATATATATATATATACACATACAAATTTTTATTACATTTCAGATACTATCAAATTATTATATTCTTGAGAGCACTCTGAATAACAATTATCTTTTTACCATTTTGTTTTATTGAATATAGTGTTTTATTGCGAAACTTTTTTTTTTTTGTATGATGGCTTGAGTAATAAACATTGCTTACAGGTTTCTTTCTGGTTTGCATAGAACAAGTAAACACTTTTATAAAATTATTGTAATTTCATGTTACTTCAGAGACATGACATTAATTTATAAAGATTTTCAGTTAATATTTAATATTATGTTGACAGCATTTCTAAACAGATTTTTCTTCTTTCTCTTCATTTCTAATTTGCAACTGTACAGCTTCGTGTTTCATGACAGATGTCTTGGGGTATTTGTTTCATTGTTTTCGTGACTCTTGAAAATACTAAATTCTGTTCTATTAAGAATACTGGTTCAAGATTTTGTTAAAGCCTCATTATTTGTTTCCATGAAAACACGAGTGATAAAATAATTGTTAATATTGAACATTGATGTAATCTTTAAATTTTTCATGTTGTCTTTAATGTTTTTCTAAATGTATATTCAATTACAGAAATTAATAAAACTGTGTTATTTTTGTTTGGAATTACTTAGAGTTAAGTATTCACAATCATTAGGTTGTTCTGTAAACAATATCACATGTACTAAATGTGTGAGAGAGTGAGGGGTTGGTGGCATATAATCTCTATGTAAGACATCAAGTCATATGTCTTCTTTCTGTCCTGCTATAGGATTATGGAAAGGGGAAAGCAGAGGCTGTCTTGAGTGAGGTGGATTAGAGAGATATGTGGGGGGAGATAGAGAGAGTAATAATTGGCAGGCAGTCAGCCAGATATGAACAGATAAAATAAACCATATGAAGAAATGGAGCAAGGCTTAAAGCAGAAATATTGAGAAATGTTAAGAGACAAAAATAAAACCCATCATTTTCAAAAGAGTTGAAGAGTACTATGCCAGTCAGTAATAAATAGCTATTTCATTACATCTCTGGATAAAAGACGGTAAAACTGTCTCTTATTCAGATATGCAAGGAACTGGCCAGTGGTGAGATATGAATCTTTGATTCAGTTAGTCTGATATCATAATGACTTGGCTATTTCACTCAATCAAGATATTGGCCATTAATCATTGGTTTCAATCATCCACATCTTTGCAACTTAATTCCTTTATTTAGAAGCTTTTCTAGTACCCCCCCCCCTCCCCATACCCCATACTTAGGTTGTTGATTTGAAAAAAATCTTTTTATGTATCAACAAGTTTCATGACTTAATTACTGCAACGCTTATCAGATGTAGATCATTTATAAAATAACACTGTCTACATTCCAGAATTTATCCACTAAAATCATTGTAACAAGGATGGTATCTAATTAAGAATTACAAAAATAATAGAGGCAAATTTCTTCAGCTCAGTTGTTTGGAAAGTTTAAATTTAAAGGGTTTTCACAGAAATTTCAATTATCACTGCATTTAAGCAATTCCTATAATCAAACGCTATCTTTTCTTTTATCTTTTGCTTGTTTCAGTCATTGGATTATGGCCATGCTAGGGTTTAGTCGAACAAATTGACCCTAGTACCTGTTTTGTTTTTTTTAAAGACTGGTACTTATTCTATTAGTCTCTTATGCTGAATAGCTTAGTTACAAGGATGTGAACAAACCAACACTGGTTGTCAAGTGGTGGGAGGGAACAGTCACAAAGATACACATACGCACATATAGAACAGACTTTCACACAGTTTCCGTCAAAGTGAGCTTCTTAACCGCACAGTTATGCATGTACCTTAATAATGATGATAATGATTTCAAATTTTGGCACAATGCCAGCAATTCCAGGGGTACCTATTTTATCAACCCCGAAAGGATGAAAGGCAAAGTTGACCCCTGCAGAATTTGAATTCAGGATGTAAAAAACGGGCAAAATGCTTAGCGGCATTTTGCCCGGCATGCTAACTATTCTGCCAGCTCAACGCCCTAATAATAATACAACTCTATCTACAAATTCACATGTCTCTGGGAGTTGTAAGTCCCTATTTAAACAGAACAACAATATCTATTATATTTATTAATTGTGAATGCTGTTTTAAAGAGAATCATGCTTATTGTCTTTGAAGTATGTAATGTATTGCTGTAAAGTGAAAGACTCCCATTATCTTGAGTTTTATATTTAAAAATATTTCATCTGCAAAAACTGAGAGAACCAGTCCATTAGTTGAACAGCATATATAAACAAGAGTCCTCTGAACCAGCATAGGAACCTGTGGGTGGTCACTCAACATGCTAGAAACAGCAACCAAATATCACCAACTTCAATCATATCCCACTGTCTTAAATTAGAAAGTTGAGTACATTGGACAGTGCAGTACGCATGACACAAAAAGAAATAGAATATAGTTTAAATACCTTTGATCATAGGTTTACTCAATCAAGATTGACTTGGGGGCTAAACATGAGGAAAATTTCCTTGAAATGAAGTAAAAAGTAACTGTGCATGTGGTTGTGATTTTATCATTATGTAATTTTCTCTATTACTATAATTAATGTTCAATTTCATTTAGAGAGTAAAAGAGAAATAACAATAACATATTCAAATCTAAAACCTGTATGGTGTTTACCGCAGCTATTGTAGTGGAAGACTACAATAGTTCAGTAACGGTAATAACCCTAATTAATCCATAAAATCAATGTGGAATTTAAAAAGAAAGAAAGAAAAAGAGCAACAAGTAAACTTTAAAAAAAAAAACCCAAACCTGCTGAATTTTTATGTGAATGAATTATTGTATATGTCACCTGGAAATTTCTAGAAAACACATTTGCCTGAAATAATGTAATGAAATGATTTGAAGATTAATCTTCTGTAAATTCATTAATTACAGTTATTGACACAAGCTGTTAATTGCATACAGCTAATAGTTGATACAATCAATTAACTTCGTTTTTGGTGGGGGGAAAGCTAGCATGGAAATAAATGTAATAATGATATTTTATGCCATGTTATGATGCCGTGTAAAATTTGATGTGTAGGTATGTATGTGTTTGTGTTAAAGAAAGAAGCTGTCCCCAATCTACACAAATATGTGTGTGTCTTAATATTGTTTTCATTTTGTGTATTTTTCAGCAAGCCAGAGCTGAGCAAGAAGAGGAATTTATCTGTAATACTTTGCTGAAGAAAATACAGAGTCTAAGGAAAGAGAAAGAAGCGTTGGCTATGAACTATGAGCAAGAGGAAGAATACCTAACAAACGATCTCTCCAGAAAACTTATGCAGGTAGTAGCTATATTGTTTGTATTTATATATTTTAAAATATTAATATCACATACATTTCTAAAGGATTATTGCTACTTTGCTATTGACATGGTGAGCCGGTCTATATTGCATAATTCAGCTCTTAGTGAGATGCATAACTGTGTTTGGCTGACAGAATGATCCACTCCCCCTTGTGAAGTTGTGTAATTAGTGGAAGGAAGAGGACATAACTGCAAGAACTACTGCAGCAATAAAAGCAACTGCCCAAATTGCAAATCTACCCCAGCCATCTTAATACAGAAAATGATTGTAAAACACATGAAGAAACCTGACTGAAGTTGAATTTTGTTATTCATCATCTTTTTGGAAATGAATAAAATAAGTAGCTGTCATGCATATATATATATTTATGAGAGTGAAGGTGTGTGGTCTAGTGGTTAAGGTGTTGCACTCATGATTGCAAGATCAGTTTCTATTCCTGGACTGGACAGTATGTTGTGTTTTTACTGCTATTTGTCTTTTGCTTCTGAATCTAACTTCATCATCAACCTAAAATTGCTGACTAATATCTTAGGGGGACATTCCTCATTAGAGATGGATTTGGCATTCATGCAGTTAGCTTAACCCTTTAGCATTTGAGCTGGCCAAATCTGACTTCCCTCTCCTCTACTACAATATCATTCAAAAAATATACAATCACATTATTGAAATTTACAAGATTATGCATGATTAATTTAAAAAAAAGCGTAAATAAATAAGCGTTACGTTTGCCAGAGTAATCTGAATGCTAAAGGGTTAAAGCAACAGATTGGCAGAGTTGTCAGGGCGTCAGAATGCTCTTTTAATGTCAACTTTTCCATGCTTGCTTGGGTCAGACAGAATTTGTTGAGGTGGATTTTCTATGGCCGGATGCCTTACCTGTTGCCAACATTCACCTGATTCCCAGTAAGGTAATATTTTCCTTAGCTAGACATGTTTTCATGGAAGATTGAAAACAAAGGACACCACTTGTATGATGGTGATGGTCGCTTACATCTGTCAAGCAATGTCATACAAAAACACGTGCACCCCCCCCCCCCATACACACACAGGAGAGAGAAAATTGTGTGGTGTACATGATATTTCTTGGCAACATTGATACAAGGGAACAGATATGACTGGGAATCAAAATACTTGCATGATGCTGATACTGGCTTACAACTATCATGTGATGTCATGGCAAGGAAATTGTAACATACACACACACACACACACACACACACACACACACACACACACACACACACACACACTGATATGAATCTTTCAATTTTCATCTGCCAAATCTACACAAAAGGCTTTGGTTGGTCCAGTGCTATAGGTGCCGCATAGTCGGACTGAATCCCAAACCATGTAATTGGGTAGCAAACTTCTTACCACACAGCCAGCATTTGAAAAACCAACGAAACCTATAGTTCAGTCAGAAGATTGACTGTGATTTGGTGTTTACACTATCAGCTTGTAAGTACAAAGTCAATGCTGCTTTCAAGCTTGCTTGAGTTGTAGATGATCAGTTGGTTATCTGGCTTTCTGAAGTTTGTGTTACAAATAGTTCAGTCATTTATGTTGTAGAACTCCAGGAGTTTTAACAATGAATTAGATTGATTGGTACGGGAGAGCAGCTGTTAAGTCTGCAATGGAACAGAAGAAACTATTCATATAGGTTATGTTTTGCCAAATGGCAACAAGGAAACTGGTCTCTGTGGGTTTCTATAAAACTAAGCATAACACTTATATCATAACATCATTAAATTTATATCTAACTTTAGAAGAAATGGCATGTTTAAAGATATAAATGGTACAATTTTACTAAGGTGGTAGCTGAATCAAAATGAATCCTTTGTTACATCATTACAAGACATGAATTAATGTGGAAATTTTGATGAAGGTCTCTGCCCAAAGCATCAATCTTTCCTGTCCTTCGTGAGGTGAACATTTTATACCTACTATTTGCCAATGCAGACTATCATTGATTTCTTCGGATTTTACTATGTCATCCTTTATTCTAAGGCATTTGAAACTTCTAGTTACCCATAAGATCACCCAGCCAACCACAAGGTGAGGAGTTATTCACAAAATTACCCAACCTTCTTTAAAATCACCTACATACCCACTTAAACATTGCTACCCATAATATCACCTAGTCACTCACAAGATCACTTGGCAACCTACACAATTGCTTTGTTGCCCACAAACTCACCTAGCTATCCACATGATCACCTAGCTGCCCACGTAATCACCTAGCTACCTACATAATCACCAAGGTAACCATTAGATCATGAAATTCATAGAAAAAATATGAAGTAATAAAAGGAAACTTAAAAAATTTCCCAATGGATAAATATATAAAACTGAACTTCACAAAATGATTCTTTTTTTCTGGGTCTGCTTTTCCCTTGTTGGTGTGAGTTAGACAAGGTTTCTTGAGGTAGTATACTACAGCTGGATGCCCTTCTTGACACCAACCCATACTTGTCAAGTGAGATACTGTATTCCTTTGGTTTTCACATGAGACAAGAGCAAGTGTGACCACTATTCAACTATTGATAATGAAAAGACAAACACATGCACGCGCGCACACACACATACACAATGGGCTTCATTGCAGTTTCCATCTATCACATTTCACTCACAAGAAGTGGATTCTACTAAAAGCATCCAAGTTGTTTTTAGCAGGTGGTGGTGTCAAACTGGATGATGGACTAAGTCTACCACTAAGTAGTCTATAGTGGACTTGGACTCAGTATGCAAAAAAACAAAAAACAGAAGAAATATTGCAAGGCAACTGGTCTAATGTTCTTACATTTTTGCCAACCCATGCCCTTGAGTGTTTTGTTTTCTACTCAACCCCAAAAGGATGAAAGGCAAAGTGAGATTTTGTGCATGGGGATCAAGGCTTATTCAGCATTATAAGGACATTGCTGGTGAGCTAAACAAGAACTGACAAGTGACCTATTGCTATGGATGCCAATGAATGGCCATACCCAAGCAGGTTGTCTGAACACAACATATGTAGATCAACTCACCAGAGACACTAGGTACCTCCCCCAACTAATGCATGACTGAGATGGATGGTGTGCACAGGTTACAAAATATCCGAGCAAGCTCGACCAGATGATAATAGGCAGAAGGTGTGGAGGGTACAATTTAATCAGACTTGTTACCTTCAAAATAGTTCCTTTGGAACATAATTTCAAAGGTAGTGTACAGTTCTTGTTGCAAATTTTCATCAGTCTCTTCTATTGTCTGAAATTGGCACCTTTTGGAGTAGATTTCAATTCTGAGAACCAAAAATAAAGTCCACAGTGGTTAGGGTGTCTCATGCTTAGACAAAAACATCATGGATAAGGAGTAACACCTGAGTGTGTGCCTTGTTGTGGTACAGCAATCAGGGTGGGGTGGGGGTTATCCTTGCTTCATGCCTCTTCCTTCACACTACCTATCTTCAATGTCTCTACTTAAAACTCTTTATTGATCATCAGATCACATAGAATAAACTCTTAAAGAACAATGTCCTTCCTATCAAAAACAGTGATTAACATTACCTTTACATTTGAGCAACTCTGTCTGACCTGCTGTTTTTTGGTCACAGTAACCATGACCATTGCAACCAACTGCCTTTTTGTCTCACCAATATAGCCATACACTAGCGTTTCATCACCTGTTACAACATTTCTCAGAAAGTTTTTATTCAAATGACCAAACAACTCCTGACTAACTGTGACTCAGTTCTTTTTTTGTTCACAAATTTTGAAGTGCAATACAGCTTCAGTTTTTCTTTTAAAATCTTGTGGCATAAACTTTTGGAAACTTCATGAACAGCCTGGCTGTGATTTCCAAGGATCATAGCATCTACTTTTGTCCATTGACGTGGAAGGTCATTCAGATTTGGAGTCCTCTTCAGTGGATGTTCTTTACAATTCAAAATTCTGCCACTACTCAAGACATTGTGTATGGGTCAACAGTCCTTCCCATAGGTCTTTTGCAATATCAGAAAAGTCTCTGTAAAAGTTTTCTCTCAATTTCCTACAAACATATTGCTCTTCCAAAGCCTTTATTGTTCAACTTGGAACAAGTCATCAAGTGCACTAGACATAGGTTTACTCTAGCACAAATAGTTTGATGACTGATTTACATGACATGATATGACTATTATTAGACTGAAGGTCAAGGTCACCTTATATAGCATCGCAGTCATGAGCATATTGTACTGGCTGGTTGGCATTCTGTTTTAAAAGATATTTTTTGGATAGACCTTGTACAATTTCTCATTCAGTTTCTCTATTTTTGTGTTCATATAAGGTGTGTTGTCTCTTGAATTGTTGGAGCAAATATTTTGCAGATTGGTCCATATTCAAGTTCCAATCATCCAACAGTAAAATATTTGTATTTTTGGCATAGCTTGAGAAAATAGGTGATACCTATGCCAAAAATACAAGTATTTACTTGTAGTTATTTATTTTGTTTATGTATTTTATTATATTTCAATTTGTTTCAAATAAAATAGAACTTATGTCTTAGTCAAAACAACTGTGTTATGTAGTCAAAAGATTAGCATTGAGTGTAATGTTAGGTAAAGAGGTTATCATTTTCATCACAAAGCCACCTCCCTTATTACTATTCCCCTTTCCCCTCTGTTAAGAGATCTTGTTTTGCAAGTTACTTGGTGACTGTGCTGGTGCCATGTACAAAGTACCCAGTATATTCTGTAAAGTGATTGGCATTTGGAAGGACATCCGGCCATAGAAACCATGCCAAAGCAGCCTGTGCAGCTTGGTGCAGTTCTCTGGCTTACCAGCTTCTGTCAAACCATTCAACCCATGCCAGCATAGAAAACATGCTAAATGGTGATGAAGATGGTATCTGCTATGGCTTTCTGCCTCCATACATTACACTGGTGGCACAGAAAGGTCTATTGATCACAATAAACAAAGTAACATGAATTATATTATCAGCATTTATAATAAAGATATTTAGTCATTTACTACTGACTAAAAAAAATAGCTAGCTTAATACATTCTTGATTTTTCGATCATCTCCACTGCAGGTTTTAATTATCAAAATTGCCATTGTCATCTGATGAAAATGTGTCAGGATTTGAAATACAAGGATTATTTATCATCTTCATTAGATTTAGATTTTAAGTTTAGTAAAAGCAAATATTGATTTTAATCATTTTAAATTCATTATTGATTTTTTTTTTTGTTTTTTTTTGTTTTTGTTTATGTTCACATGATCCTGGAAAATAAATTGGATATGTTAAAGGTTAAGAAAATCAACATTAATTTAGTGAAAAAAAATATGCTAGAGATAGAGAATTTAATATAAAATTTATTGAATTGTAAAATATGAGAGGCAAAAAAAATGAAACTTTAACTGTTTCCTCTTGGATAAATTGAACAAACATGTGTAAATATTCTTTTATCAATTTTTCAAACTCAGTATTTTGCATCTTAATTTTGCATCCACTTTTTTCTATCTCAGTGTGACCTTCACTTAGAATATATATATCAAAATTATATATAATTTTGACAGTGACTTTGATGTTATGCTGGCTTATTCAAACTGCCAGTTTGAATGAGCCACGAAGCTGGCAAAGCTTCAGTCACTATTAATATAACAACAGTAAATATTAGACTCTACATTTGTGTTCGGATCTTTATTCAGTCACTGTTATTTTTTTTTATGTACATAAAAAAATCAACTTGTTTTTGACACACACGCACACACACCATTTCCTAAGAAGACAAGATCACTTTTAGTTTCAAGATGGAGCTTATTTCTCATTCAGAAATGCTACTACAGTTAGGGAAGTATGAATCCTGTGTCTGCCTATGATTTTAAAATCCAACAAAAAATCTGCATTCCTATCAAAGCAGTTTACATTAGCATCAAACCCCACTCCTTTACTCCAGCCCACAGCTCAGGGAGTCATTTCTCATATCAAGGCCTACTACTTTGTTATACTTTCAAACAATTTGAAGAAACAAATGGCTGTAATAAACAATCTGAGATGTTTAGAGAACTACCACACCACTAATGTATCAATGCATCCTGGGATGAAGTAATTAAGAACTGTATAATCACGGTTTGGCAGGAGCTATGGTCAGAAGCAGCCAATGATTTTTCTGGAATTTGTAGGAGAAATAGTATCAGTAGTTATCAATGGCATTGCTGTACTGCTCTGTGAAGAGAGAATGCAAAATGTCTGTGGAATATTGGAAAGGAGTTAACTCATGCGATGAGGTTATATATTGAAGAGCTGCTAGTGTTAGCATCTGAAATAAACCTGAAGACCCTCCTTTAGAGCCAATAACTCCAGAAATTACTACTTTTGAATCCCTCAACAACCAACATTATCAGCAAGACTACAGAAATCATGGACCAGTATACTGAGAATGACTTTGCCTATGGGTACAGCAGCAGGGCAGACAGAGGTATTTTAGATGTAGTAACCTACTACCATGACTTACTTCATGAGAGAAAAGATTCAAAGAAAACACAGATAATATTTGATGCATTCTTTGCAAAGTAACCAATTTGTGAGTATGAACCATAGCCAGGACCCTTGTTACAGATATAGCCTCTCCTATCCTACTTCTCACTGCTGCTTTTTCAAAAGAGTAGGCCTGTGTACTCATTGAAATCAATTAACTTGTATGATTTATTTTATTTTTTTACCATGGGTGTAGGCTATTTCATATGAGGTTATCTATCTTAAATTGTGTGTTTTAGATAATGTGACAAACCTGAATTTTTCAGTTGCTTGGCTATGTCTATCACCTTCAGTTGTGTTCATATCACTGTTAAAAATAACCTTTTAAGTTCATCTCTCTATTTATGCTATGTTTTATTGATCTTGTGTCGCATTGTTTCATTTAGCACTGTATTGTTTTTAGGAACATATCTAGGGCCCTAACCAAGGTATTACCGTGTGTGAATACCAATTGGTTTCTGAATTTTACCAAAATCAAGTAACACTTTTTTGGATGTTATGTGTGTATATTTACCTCGGCTGTTGCTACCCTTATTTAATTTTGCCAGTCTAATTTTTTTTTGGGGGGGGGCTACATTTGCTCTGAATAGTTCCTATCATGTCATTCATAAATTATTATTAAATACTTGCTGGACAACAGTACAGATGGTAAAGCATTAGCTTAAGTACTTTATAGAAATTAATTCAATGATTCTTGGCCTTCAGTTTAAATATCAGTAACTAAGTTCATTATAATATACTTCCTCCCTTGGCAAGAGAAATATTTAGCAGTTGTCATTATATAATTGATAATCATCTCTTTTTAACACTATCAGCCTACATTATAGTTGTGTTTTTCCCAAAGTACATGCTTTTATTACATTAAGATCTTTTTTCTATATCTCGATCCTCATTTATCACTGGTGTTTGGTAAAAAAAAAAACAAGAAGAAAAAAAAGAACATGTTAAATGAATCAGTGATAAATGAATAATAGAACACATAGGGGGAAATAAGTTTCATTCCAAGACCCCAAGTTGTCCTCAACATCGTGAATGGTCATTGGGGCATGCTTTTGCAGTTCAAGCAGTATCTTTAACTGATTGCCAACCCATGTTATCACAGATCAATTAATGATAAGCATAACATGGTTCACAATTGAATGTACTGTGTTATCCTGGATCAGTGATAAATCAATCAGTAATAAACAAAGTTAGATGTACCATCAGCACATTTCAGAATTTCATAGAATTAACTTTTAACTTACTATCATCTAACCTGGTAACTTAGTAAACCAAACCATTCATATCCAACCATGGCAAAATAGATGTGATATGAAATCTTTTCTAATCTTGGCACAAAGCCAGCAATTTTGAGGGGAGGGAGAAGGTCAATCAGATTGGACCCGCCCCTCTTCTCATCTGGGACATATTTTATCGACACCAAAAGGATGAAAGGCAAAACCAACTTTTGCAGCATTTGAATTCAGAATGTAAAGAGCTGGGAGAAATGCTACCAAACATTTCATCTGGGGCAATAACAATTCTGCCAGCTCGCCACCTTTGTTAAGTGAAATAATGAAGTTTATGTTGCTTTCAGCTAAATGTATTTCAATTACATGTGTGTTTATCTATCATTCTCACATTTAAGTCCAAAGCCATGAACAAAAATGTTAATTGCTGTCCACTTTTTGAAATATTCAGACTAAGTCTTCTATTAATTTACTAACATTGACAACAAGTATTTTTCGTAAATAATTGTCTTGTGTTGTTTGTCAGTAAACAGCTCAGGTTGAAAAAGTGCAATTTCAAATTGCATGCCATAGGGAAATAGCTTACAAGACATAACTATTTACCTATCTACCTCCTCTACCACATTGGTTACTCAGGATATATATATATATATATATATATACGTGAGGGTCATTCCCTATATTTTCAGTTGATCAATTGATAAAATTGAACCATGAACACACTCAAATGTATATCTGAAACAGCTGTAAGCCTATAATAAAAAAAAAAGGGGATATGACCCATTATTTCTGTATATTTTATATATATCTTTTATCTTGTTTCAATCATCAGACTGTGGCCATTCTGGGGCATAACCTTGAAGAATTTTTTAGACAAATGAATCAACCCCCAGTACTTATTTAAAAAAAAAATCTATTGGTTTCTTTTGCTAAACCACTAATTTACAGGGATGTAAACACACCAACAATGGTTATCAAGCAGTGGTGGGGGACAAACACAGGTAGAAAGACACATATACGATGGGCTTCTTTCAGTTTCCGTCTACCAAATCCACTCACAAAGCTTTGGTTTTAGTTTATCCATATCAACACCAATACTTATTTCAATCTGGTACTTATTTCTTTGATTTTTCAGGATGTAAACAAACTCAATGAGATTGTTTTTAATCTAGCGTCAATGTAAGCACTGATACACCCCCACCCCCAACACACATCTATATTTACATATATATCATCATTATCATTTTTATGCCAAGCTGGCATAAAAGGACTTTCTGAGGCAGTACTTTTATGGCTGAATGCACTTCTTAATGCCAACACTTTTTGTCACCTCTTAATGGCATGCAGTGAGAAAATGTACTTATTATACTGGCACACATACAAAAACATTGTTTTAACATCCACTTTCCATACTTGCATGGGTTGAACAAAACTAGTTTTTGCTTACAGCACCTATGTTTCCTAAGTAGTGATCCATTTAAGTTCTAACTAGGCCTGATGTTGCTTAAATTCAGTGATTGGATGATAACTGGTATGTATGTGTATGTGTGTGTGTGTGTGTGTGTGTGTGTGTGTGTGTGTATGCTAATATTGAACAATGAGAATGAGTGCTCAGCACTGCATTAATGGATAAATATTCTTTATTTGTGGGTTAACAAGGCAACCAATGGTTTCATGTAAAGATCTTCACAGTTGTTCAGGCGTACCACAGGAAGTGTTGCTACTTGTCTTGGAGACGAGTACCAACACGGCCATGTGTTATGCTTGAACAATTGTGAAGATCTCTTCACATGAAACCATTGGTTGACTTGTTGACCCACAAATAGTGTGTGTATATATATATATATATATATATATATGTAAATATCGAACAATGAGAAAGAGTGCTCAACACTGCATTGGTAGATAAAAATTCTTTGTGTATTAAGGTCATATATCCTTCTTCAGTTTTCACTTACAAGCTGTTGTTCAAGATACTCAAATGTGGGACCATATGGTTGCAAAGCAAACTTGTTAAATCATTTCAGGGATATGTTAGCTGCATTATATGCTCCTAGGCCTATAATGTACTGTTGTCAATAAATCAGTGTATTGATTTATTGATAGCAAACCACAGTATTCAGAGTTCAGAATCGGGTACCTAGATCCATGAGGCCCCCGAGCAACTGCCCACTGTTCTCATGCCTTAAGACTGCACTGAATCATACTACCATGTCTTTACCTATATGGGATTTAAGAAAAAAAGCATTTCGTAGGCATGAATTTATATATATATATATATATATATATTACAGAAGATAAGTGGTTTTATAGTGTTTCACTATATGGAAACCTACTTTGATATGGAAATAGATAGGTGGCTTGTTAGTGGAAATGGTACTTGTAAATACTGTATTTTCCAGCATGCAAGTCAAACTTTTCATACCAAAATTTACTGGAAAAAAAAAAAAAAGATTTTGTCTTATACACCAAGATGACTCTGGAGGACCAAATATTCCATGTGAAATGCAACATGCTTTGGGAAGATAGTGACATTGCTCGACTGTTTGCACTGTACACTATGCTGGAAAATACTTGATGTATTGAGTTTTCACTCTCCCACCAGCCAATATTTAATAAGTTAAAAATAAACGGTGTAGTGAAGAGAAAAATCATTAGCTTTAATGAATAATTCTTGTCAAGAAATGCAAGTGTGACAAAAATTGAATTAGGGCAAGCTGTGGGTAGTGAGCCTAATATTTGGTAAGTAAGAGACAACTCTGGACATGTTTCATTCTTATTAGACCTCTTTAGTAAAGTGTAGTCTTACACACATTCAACATAACAGAGAATAAAGATGTTGAGGAACTTTTCCTGATTAGGCAATTTAAAATAATGATGAGGTTACGTATGGAATTTCCCAGGGATGCTTTTTACATGAGGGGCATCTTAATGTGTTGGGGCAAGAAGAAAAAAATTACACCCCTAATGGGAAGAAAAATTAACATTACTGAATTATTATCTTTATCTTTATCACTTTATCAAAGCATCACTACATTAAGTATGCTGACCCTGCTTAACTATGTTTTTCATGCCGAAGGCATCCCAGGGAAGTTAATGCAATCATTACTCTGGGAATGAACTGGTGGCCTTTGTTGAGGATGGGCTGGTTAACCATGGTTGTAGTGGGTTTGCAGGATTGTAGTAGTAGACAGTGGTAGGGATAGATTGGGGCACTCTGGTAAGATTGTAACTCATAGACTACAATGTAGGATGCCATTAGATGATATAGATTTTTTTATTTAAACTCTATTTGTAAAAATAAAAAAATGTTACTTAAAAGGAAATGGTTTTCTTTTTTCGTATTCTAAAATTTAACCAGTAAATTTTTTGGGGAAGAAGGACCACCTGTCAACTCATTTTATAAACAAATTTTGAATCCATATTATATTTTTAAAATCCCATTTCAGTCTTAACCAATATAATGGAATTGCTATTTTGAAAATTCCATTAACTACATCATTTAGGTCTAACTACAGAATCCAGATTGTGTATAAAAATTGATTCCTTTTCAGAGTGTATTCAAATTATTTCTTTTCATTTTATTTTGTGCAACAAAAATGCAGGTTCTTTAAAGAAAAACCTCACAAAGGAAATGAATTTCCAATGATTTCGTAAAAATTATTTAAAACATGTAAAAGATAAATCCAATTTGGTTTTTTGGTTTTTTTTCTTTAAACCTTGTGACTTCTCTTACAAACCAAAAACCCTAAATAGAAGAATAAGTTTGCTTCCTCCTTGTGCCTGCAGCAGGTTGTAAAAGACATTTGCAAAATACCTTTCATAAATAAAAACTTTCCAATACTTAAATTTTATCAATTTCAGTAAAATGTTCAACCCTAAATACAGAATAAATTCTGTTGCTGGCTTGAATATATATATATATATATATATATATATATATATAGGCGCAGGCATGGCTGTGTGGTATGAAGCTTGCTTCCCAATCCCATGGTTCTGGGTTCAATCCC
>JAOPUL010000001.1:136333678-136344923 GCA_027564515.1 Octopus rubescens | reverse complement strand
GTGTGTGTGTGTGTGTTTGTGTGTATGTATGTATGTATGTATGTATGTATGTATGTATGTATGTATGTATGTATGTACAACAGACTTCTTTTAGTTTCTGTCTACCAAATCCACTCACAAGGCTTTGGTTGACCTGGGGCTATGGTAAAAGACACTTACCCAAGGTGCCACACAGTGGGACTGAACCTGAAACCATGTGGTTTGGAAGCAAACTTCTTAACCACACAACCACGTTTGCAGCTATAATACAAATACATAAAGGCACAGGCTATAGGTGTGGTTAAGTTCAATTTACAACCAAAGGTTTCAAGGTTCAATCTCACTACATGTCACTTTGGGCAAGGGTCTTCTACTACAAACTCGGGTTGAACAATGCTGTGTGAATGGAATTTAGGAGATGGAAACTGTTCAGAAAAATGTTAAGTAAAATGATGATAATGACAATAACACATGTCTGTGTTTGTATTTGTGGTCTAAAATCAAATGTAGTTTAGATTAGTGTCTGCTTATGTCCCATAACTTATCAATTTAACAAATAAATGTTTGATAAAAATAAATACTGGGGTTGATATGATCAGCTAAATACTTGAAGGTAGTGTCTGACATGGCTGCTGTCCATGACTGAAACCAGGATAAAACATATATAAATATGTGTGTGTGTGTGTGTATGAAGCGAGTCTCATGAAATTAATGCAATGTATATGGGATAAAATAACCTGGCAGAGCACAAACCTTTTTAAAATGTTTGCAGGACATAATTCGGCATCAGCAATGATGTTGAATGAAACTCTCATCAATTTTACAATCCTGTGGTTTCTTACTCCTATTTACAGAGAGGCAGATTGAGCCATTGCGGTGGATGGGTGGGTGGGTAATTAAGTGATTTAGTTAGATACAATAAACAACAGAGCTGGTCACAAGATATGACCAGCAGATTTTTTGGGTTGGTTGTCAGTCTGGCAATATATATCTACAGCTGGGATTTATCCTAACTACCTACATTATATCAACATGTCTATATATATCTTTCTATTTATCAATATATAGCCTCAAAGCTCAATTTGATTGGAAATATTTAAATAAATATTTGATCAGAGGAAAATAAAGACTCAGCCTGATAGTTATCACAATGGATAGTAACTAACAAAGATATAATACCAAAAATATGACATCATAGTTGGATAAGATGAAATGATAATATTTTTTTTATTTACTTATCACTAATGTATATTTTTAGAGATAGTTTGCTGCAATGAGAGACAACTCTCACATTTGTCCCTGTGTGTATTAAAAAATGCCCAAACAAAATATGATAGAGAATGTAAATTTCTGAGAAGTTGGAGGTTACTGTGTTGAGACCTCTTTGCAAACTACTATGATAATGAATTATAGTGACCTCATTATCACAAATGATTACTTTAAAAGCCATGTTGGGCAACATCATGATGGCTACTCCAGCATAATGGAAGCTATTGATATAATATTAGGAACAAGGAGGGATCAAGTCTCTTGGCAATCAGTGACGCAAATGACCGGAACCATTTATAACACCAACTTCTGGAAACACGCAATCTACTTTATCATCTACCAAACAAGCAACTCCAAAGACTTCATACACATCAGGAAATGGATAGGCAACTGGTTGTAAATACTTAGTCCTTCCTCAGTGAAGAATGTATCACACAACATAGACTAATAATAAATGACCTCAGGATAAGAACTCAATGCATTTCAAATAGGTAAGACAATCTAGAGAAGAAAGGTACAGAAGTTTCCAAAAAATCCGTCAGCTAGATATAAGTTAAAAGAAATACTAGTTGACACACATGGAGGAAATGGATATAGAGATTAATACAATAGAGGACAACTGGAAGTTTTTATAAGAAAACCTGCTGTGAACCCAGGCCAAGTCTGTGGATGGAAGAAGGTTCAAGCCAAAATGAAAGCTGACATAATAGTGGAATGGTACAATAGATAGAGCTATAAAATCTAAAAGACAGGCCTGAAAAGCTAGAAGAAAGGTGGAGAAAAAGAGGGAACAATAGCAGCTAATTAAAAGAGAAGTAGACATCAAATATATTTAGTAAGGAGAGAAAATGAAAGTAAAAAGTTTGCCAATGTTCTGTGATGGAAGGAAAATAAACATGGGTCATTCTAGATTGCAAAGCAATGTGTTACTATGAATCAAAATGCCATTGGTGGGAAGTAGGCATAGAATGACAGCAGTGCACATGTCTTAACTGAAGCTGAGAAGAAACAGGCATGGAAATGCAGTAAGAGGTTTCTGAATGAGAGGAATGTGCAAGAGAAATAGGGTCTACACCAAGTAGACCCAACAGAGAGAAGCTATTAAAGTTGACAAGTATAAGGTTGAAAACATGATTAAAAATATAAAGGCAAGGAGAACAGCTGAACCATCTAGGATAGTGATAAAAATATCTGGTGAAGTAGGATACATGCTAGCCATTCAATTAATCAGGGAAGTGGCATAGTGAATTACTGGTGTAACAGTATCATCAACAACTACAATAAGGGCAAAGGGAACTGCTCAACAAAAAAGCAAGATTACAGTTTTCAAGTTAATGGACTAGGTTATAAAAAAAATAACAGAAAGAGTTGCAGCACAACTGATTAGAAAAGGAATTGGCTTAGATGAGATGCAGTTCAGGTTTGTAGCAGGGTGGGGTACCACTTATTCTTTCTTCTTAGTGAGACAACTACAGGCAAAGTTTTTAGCTAAGAGTAAGCCACTATATTAGTATTCATTTATCTATAGAAAGCCTTTGACTGGGTAATGAACTCTGTAGCCTGGTGATTGTGAAGAAAATTATATGTAAATGAATGACTTGTGAAAGACATGCAAGCAATGTACAAGGATGCATGCCATCAGAAAAACGAGTTAGCAATGAATTAAATAAGGAATTTAGCATGCAAGTAGGAGTCTATCAGGGCTCAGTTTACATTCCCCTCCTGTTTACTTATAGTTTTCTAGGCCATAACATAAGAGTTTAAGACCAGCTGCCCCTGCAATCTTCTGTAATTGATAACCTAAATTTTGATAGCTGAACGAGTCAGAGAATTAGAGAAGAAATTCTAAATGTGAAAGCAGAGCATATAATTGAGCAGCCTCAAAGTAAGCCTAGAAAAGACAAAAGTTTTCATTAGCAGGGAAAAGGACAGGACTTTACTGTCACCAGGGTGGTGGCCATATACAATATGCAGAACAAAAATAGGTAGAAACTCTCTTCTGAGTACCAAATGTAAAGTATGGCAACACAAGAAGTGCAGTGGGACCACAGACAAGCTGAAAGTGAATAAAGACTTTGTATATTATAGATGCATAGGAGTAGTTAGCAGTAAGAGCTCCCATGAAGTAAATGCTTTCAAATGCTCAGAAGTTGACAGCTTCTTTACTAGGTAACCTAATTAGCAGAGGAAGTGGTTATTCTGAAAGCATATCAACCAGAGTAAGAAAGGTGTGGGAAAATGTTCAGGGAGCTATTACTTCAACTAGTAACAAGAAGATTATCTATTCAAGTGAAAAGTAGACTGTATAGTGCTTATAGATGAAATGCCATGCTGCATGGTAACAAAATATGAGCAGCGAATTCAGAGGATGTATAAAGGTTGGAAAGAAATGAAGCAAGCATGCTCAGCTAGATCTGTAATCTTTGTGTGTATGAAAAGCAGAATACAAATGAGAGAAAAATTGAGTATAAGAAAAATCAGATGTAGTGTACAAGAAAGAAAACTGGGTTGTATGAGCATGTCATACATATGAAGGACAAAAGTTGAGTAAAGAAGTGACAAGCAATTCAAATGGAATGAACCTGCAGGAGAGAAAGACTGAGGAAGATGAGGGAAGAATTAGCGAAGGCCATCTCAAAAGGCTTAATCTCACAAAGCAGATGACAAAGTGGCAAAATACTGTGCTGGAGAAGAACCATCCAGCAAACCTGGACATGTATTTTTTGTGGAGAACAGGTAGTTGGTCATAAATGCAAGTTTCCCCTCTTCAAGCCACCAATGTTGTCCAAAGGAAAGGGTGGTGCTTTAGGACTGACACATCTTGGAACAGATGCCACAAGACATCTTGTCAAATGCTGTAACAGTTTGACCAATCCATTCCTCTGGATTGGTTATTCGATGTATGATGGCTTTCATTCATATTGTTTTTCACAAATGCGAACTGAAACTACTGCATTTACTTTTGTATAATGCAAGAAATTTAACACAAAACACCAGGTGCCAAATTAGGGGAAAGGGGGCAGTAATTCCTTGAATGTAAGAAAAAACCCAAAAGAATCAAATATATTACTGATTTTTAGGTACAAAAAGTGAGTGCTGCATTATATTTGAGATTATATTGTCCTCAAGTAAATACAGTACTTACTCAACAAAGCATCATACTAAATCTTTAGTATTTAAACTGGCCATATCTGGCCCAAATATTCTGCCTTGTTCAAACTGACCAGATCCAGCCTCTCAGACCTACCCTACATTGTCATTCTAAAAACAAACAATCACATCATTGAAATCTCAAAGCTATGGGATAGTGCATGATTATTTCAAAATGTGAATAAATAAGCATTAAATTTGACAGACTAATCTGAATGCTAAAGGATTAAATGGCAATTTCTTTGGTTAGTCACTTACCAGTGTATCTTCAGTTTCACTGTCACCACTTGCTAAAGAAGCCGAAACTCCGGCTACAGGCAACATAGGTTGTCCCATCCGAGCCATTCGAGATATCAGTCGCGCTTTTTCACTTTTAGGTGACTGGAGGTGGAAAAAGAAGACTTATTTAGTTAAAAATAAGACTTAGTTAATATATTTCAAATTATCATTATTATCATAACTTTCACTAATGACAAAACTATTTGGTACTGGAAAGCCATTTTGAATTTAATTTATAATTAAAAGAAATTACCTGTGCTAACTGCTCATTAATAGATCGAGATCTGCTTTTAACTGTCTCTTCAGTTGGAGCTCCATCTGAATCAAAGTTCCCAAATTCAGATGAAGGGTGCATAACAGTGTCAGAGGCAGTACTTGGCTCTAATGAGTCATCACTTTTAGATAATTTTACCTGTAGATTAAACAAAAAGATGGCAAAGTTACATTTGAATTGAAAACCAAATTATGTAACCAGCTTTATTATACTTTGTAAGAGTCTAGAGAGGCAGTGGCTTTTAGTGTGCTCAGAAATTTTAATGAAAGCAGTTTTAAATAGGGATGATATGTAGAGCTGTGTAGGTAAGTCTATAATTAATTCATTTTATAATCACATTTTGCGAACATTAGTGGCATTGGTTACATTCTCCCAAAGAGTCAATCATTGGTTCTCTGCATTTGAGATGATGAGAACAACTGTTCAACATGTGTGGAATGAATGCCACAAGGAATTTTCATTAGAAAGCACTTGTTTACCAATTTTCTTGCTGATATACACTGGTGAGATACACACATGATGGGTTTCCAAACTGTTTGTCTAACAAATTCCATTTATGAGGCATTGATCAACCCAAAGCTATGGTAGAAGATATTTGCTCATGGTGCTACACACTATGATTCATGGATCACAAAATATCTGATAAACTGTGGATTGTCATGGACCCCCCCCCCCCAATAAATTAGTGCTTTCAAAGAAAAATCTTGTGATACTTGTTCTGCCTGAATTGCACAGATATACCTTTGTATTGTTCTTCTAAATGCACAGAAGTGGTGATTGACCAATTGGAAGCCTGTAACTAATGGGATTAAAAAGATAATTGGTGAGGAGAAAAAACTCTGGAAAATAACTTAAAGATATGGGTGGTTTCACTTATTCCTCAGTTCAATGATTTGAAAAGGTAAATAAAAAATGCAGAAATACATTTTAAAATTATATAATTGCTTAATGCAACATACACACACACACATATATATATATATATATATACATATAAACATATACATACATACAAACATATACATACATACACACACACACACAATAGAATTGTGGCACAGGTGGATGACAAAGGAACATATGAAAAAAACAGGAAAAAAAACATACAATGGATGTGGACATGTTCAACTCCTCATCAGTAGTTATTGACCAAATATCATCACCATTTCAATACCTTCAGATAATACATATTCAATTTGGCAGTTTCAGCAACAAACTGCTGAGGTATAAATGAACAGACATGATAGATGAACATGAACAGAAAAAAATAAGACAAGTATAATCTGATCTTATTTTTTCAACAAGAAAAGATGAGGTCTCTTGACTGCACTGTAAAAAGGATGAGGAGAATACGAAAATATATAAAATGAAAGAAACAAATAAGCAAGGATAGTAATAAAAAGGAGAGAAAATATAATTACTCGAGTTACTTCAATTTGGAACACTAAGGAAGAATTAGGTGGTATTTTGTCGCCCATAGCCGATTCACCATAAGCAAGGTTTGATGGTATGACTAAAACACGTTGTCCACCTTTTTTCATACCAACTACACCAATGTCCCAACCCTGCAAGTAAGAAAGTATAGTGTTAAAAAAAGGAAAAAAAAAAAACCTACAAAACAAGATGCAAAAACAATATCATAGTTGTGTCTCTGTGGTCATTTAGCATGTTGTGGAGTTTCGGATCATGTGTCTGTCCAATGTAACTTATCTATTTTTAATTCTCTTTCTAAAAATTTCTTCAGATTTCTATGATTTAAAGACTGGAGATTATGACTGAGACAGAAAGAACCCCAGACCCTACTTTTTGGAAAATCTTTTTCAGAAAATTTCTCCAAATCATGTTTCAAACATCAGAGATTCTGACGATAAAAAAGAAAAAAGTCCCACACCCTTTTTATAATTTTTTCAGTTTTTGTTTATTCAAAGTTTCTTCATAATTATATGCTTTAAACATTAGCAATTATGATAATCTAAAAATGAATCTTTCAAATTTAATTATTTGATAATTTTTTATATAGAAAATTTAAAAAGAAAAGAAAATCTATCAAAATACCCAAAGTCAATAGTAATTTTGCTTTTTTTTTTGTTTTTATATTCCTATAAAATCATCATCATTATCACATGTGTATGTTCCATTTTTCCATGTGTTGGATGGTTTTACAGGATCCAGTGGGTCCAAGGACTCCAGCATTCTCCAATGTCTGCTTTGGCATGGTTTCTATGGCTGGATGCCCTTCCTAGCACCAACCACTTTACAATGGGTGCTGGGTGCTCGAGTTGTAAATTATCTAGTGCTCAAAAAGCAGTAATTTACTTTGAATGTCTACATTTCAAGCATCGTAGATTATGATACAAAAAAAGAAAAAAAGAAAGATAGGTGGTGGAATTTTGTCTATTCCCTGTCTATTTCATTTTGTCTATTTCATGATTTTTCAGTTTTGACTTTAATTTTTTTGCTCAAAAATGTATTCAGAATTATGTTTAAGCACTAAGATTATGATTCTTAAGAAATCTGTATTACACAAATCTGAAAAAGGTCAAAACTGGAAGAATCACGAAAGATGGTGGGCAAAAAATTCCCACCACAACCCCAAAATTTTCTTTATTCTTTCTTTCTCTCTTTCTCTTTTCAAAATTCAGAATTGTAATCTATAGTGTGATACTTGAAACACACATATCCAAAGAAATTACAATTTGCAGTGCACTAAATCATTTCCAACTCCATTCTATAGGAATACCAATTATTTTTTTACTCGAATCATAATAGTTGAAGTCTAAAAACAAATCTAAAGCAATTTTTGGCAAATAAAAAAAAGTTACAGATGTGATGGTGGATAATCTGTATTCCTATAACAAAATGCTTACTTCTCGGCATACCTGCCGAAGTGGGACCTCAATGATTATGTTTCCTCATAATGGATATTCTTCAATGAAATTTTCTACAAATACCATTCAGATGGTGTATGGACTACGATTATATTGAAATTTAATGTGGAAACCAAAAAAAAACTGGTGGGTGTGCACATATAAATACTGACACACATCACAATATTTTGAAAATTTCAAGTTTCATTTGGTAGACATATGTTATATGTGTGCTCACCCAATTTTTTTTTTCTTTTAGCAATCTACACTACTTGAAAGGTATTTGTAGAAAATTTCATTACAAAATATCCATTTTTCTGAAAGATATGAGGAAACAAAGTTGGTCCCTGTATCATGGCAAAAGAAAATAATTTATTTCTCTGCAACCTATTTGTACATTTTATAATCTGACTGGACACTAGTTCCTGTATATACTTTTTCTATTTATTTACCTTCTATTTACATTGAGAACAAAATAAATAGCATTGTTGGAACAATTTCATTTTCTTATTTCTCTCTATTTTTTAAAATTATAAATAAACCCTTTTGGTAACTTCATTCATGATTTATTTAGAGCAAAAATTATGTTGAAGTACTGTACTATATATGATATTTGTTAAATTATTATTTTAGTTGCAGGTATGTGGGTATTTTGAAAATACCTCACAGAGTGATGACCGTACCCTGCATGGTATTGGGCTGCTTTTTGGCAAGGCATAGCACTTGGTCAGCCACCCTGCTAAGGATACTGTGAAGTCATGGGACTGCAGCATGACGGATTGTGAAAAGGTAGCAGAAGAGCTCAACTGAGCCAACAGTGCAACAGTCAGGATCACCAAACTCTATCAAGAGAGTAACTGCAACACATTCATGGTTGTGTAATCAGCTAATGAAAGATTCACTATAACTCAAGCTCCCAATTCAAATTCATAATAATGGAATTGGATGGTGACAGCGAGTCATGGGAATCCATGTAAGCAGCGCTAAAAAAAATTGTTATAGTGATAATATGGCCTGATTATAAGCAATATTATAAAAACTGTTACTAGAAAAAGGTTGTTCACTCATGCTTGCTCTGCGAGGGAGGAGGTCATTCATCTGCTAAAAATAGCAGTTAGATTTACATCAAATCACACTCTTCTGTGTGTGGATGCATGTGTGTGCAGAGGGGAACCTGATGCCAGCACAAACTTATCTAATCCTCATTTGTAATGTCTATATAAAACTCTCATCCATTGTATAAATATACAGAACATTTGAATTTAATTATATTAAAGACCATTTAATAATATAATATACACATCAAATACAAACATTGAATAACATATAAATAAGCATGTAATTAATTCAAGAGCTGCTATACTTTTGATCAGAACTAAGCAACATTATTGGACATGTCATCATATATAATAGTAATTATTTCCCTGGGTTTTCAGTATTATCACTGCCAGATTTTGACATAAGCCAAACAAGCTACACACTTAGAGCCTCAAAATATTGTTTTCAAATTTTGGCACAAAGCAAGCATGTTCGTAGGAGGGGATAAGTTGATTACATCGATCCCAGTGCTCAACTGATACTTATTTTATCGACTCCGAAAGAATGAAAAGCAGTCGGCCTCAGTGGTATTTGAACTCAGAACATAAAGATGAAGCGCAATGTTATGTCTTTGGGCACCTATGTATGGCATTTAAAAGAAGAGGGTTTGCCATACAGAATTAAATAGAAGCTCCCGGAACAACCTGGACCATACCTTAATAGGAGCAGACGATGCAACCTTTGCTTGGCTGAGAGGGCAAAGATGCAAAAAAATTCACTTGACTTGGGGATCTTCTTAAACTTCAAAAGTGAAATGTTTAGATGCCCTTATGAGAGAAAATTCATGGTGGAGACATGGAATTCCCTGTTTGCTGACTAGCGAACAGAAATTGTGCATATACTGACCCCTTTTGGATACTAGAACCAGTCAAAGGGAGATAACTCCATCTCGCCCAGAAGATGTCGTTCAGTAGAATTTTGTTTCGGGTTTTTCTTACAATACCGACTGACCAAGACTGTATTCCTACTTCCAGTAGTAGAGAGGTTATGTGACCTCGTGTGTTGAAACAAATTTTGTTGTGTAATGGATTAAGATAGAAGTCATTGAAAAGGTTGCAAATAGCAACAAAAGAGCTTTGACGAATAAAACAAAAACAAAAAAAATGACGGACTATTTAACCAACATGTTAAACTAAACAATTGGTTAGTTGGATAGATATTTAACCAATTGACTAATAATAAATGATATTGAACCAGTACGTGTGTTATTAATATTGGTGAAAGCGGCCGCGTCAATTCCTGTTGCTAAAAAGTGGCTGCATCGAGAGTCCTCTGTTGCTAAGAGCGGCTGTGTCGAGTGTCCTGTTGCTCAAAGCCTCCGTGTCGAGAGTCCTGTTGCTAGAAGCGGCCGCGTCGAGAGTCCTGTTGCTAGAAGCGGCTGCATAGAGAGTCCTCTGTTGCTAAAAGCGGCTGTGTAGAAAGTCCTGTTGCTAGAAGTGGCCATGTAGAAAGTCCTGTTGCTAGAAGCAGCTGCATTGAGAGTCTTGTTACTGGAAACGGCCGCGTCGAGTGTTCTGTTGCTAGAAGCGGCTGCATCGAGAGTCCTGTTGCTAGAAGCGGCCGCGTCGAGAGTCCTGTTGGTAGAAGCGGCCGTGTCGAGAGTCTTGTTGTTAGAAGCGACTGCGTCGAGAATCCTGTTCATAGAAGTGGCCACATTGTGTGTCCAGTTGCTAAAAGCGGCCACATCAAGAGTCATGTTGCAGGAGACGACCGCATCGAGTGTCAAAGCACCTGGAGTTCAGTGATGGGACCACGTAAAAAGCACCAGCACCGAGAGTCTTGTGCCGGTGGCACTTTAAAGCATCCAACCGTAGAAACCAAACCAAATCAGACTGGAACCTGGTACAGCTGTCCAGCTCCTGCCAAAGCATCCCACCCATGCCAGCATAGAAAACATGTTAAAGGATGATGATGATATGTATATCATCATTACCCTTTAATGTCCGTTTTCCATATATATATATCATCATCATTTAGTGTCCATTTTCCATGCTGGCATGGATTAGACGGTTTGACTGGAGATTGGCAAGCCGAGGAACTGCACCAGACTCCAGTCTGTTTTGGCTTGGTTTCTACGACTGGATGCCCATTCTAACACCAACCACTCCAGAGTGTACTGGGTGCCTTTAACGTGTCACCGGCACGAGTGTTTTCAACGTGTCACTGGTATATAAATGTATATATATATATATATATATATATATTTATATATCTTTTATCTTTTACTTGTTTCAGTCATCAGACTGTGCCAGGCTGGGGCACCGCCTTCAATTTTTAGCCGAATGAATCGACCCCAGTACTTATTTTCAAGCCTGGTACTTATTCTATC
>JAOPUL010000001.1:135488157-135498684 GCA_027564515.1 Octopus rubescens | reverse complement strand
AGAGACAGAGAGATAGAGACAGAGAGAGACAGAGAGACAGAGAGAGAGAGACAGAGACAGAGACAGAGAGAGAGAGACAGAGAGACAGACAGACAGAGAGAGAGACACAGAGACAGAAAGAGAGAGACAGACAGAGAGAGAGAGATAGAGAGAGAAAAAAAGAGAGAGAGAGAGTGTGTGGTAGAGATATGGTCGTACATACACTTTTATTATAGTTGTAGATTTATAGAAGTTCGTTGCTTTAAGTGTCGATTTAGCGCATAACGATGCTAGAGAGGTAAATTTATTGCACATTGCTATTCTAGAAGAGGGTTTATTATACACTTGTGGGCCACAACATTGTTATATCAATCATAGAATTCGAATTTACAGGCAATCTAAATCTATTTGCCATTGCCATTCGTTCAAATTGAGGTTGTGATCATGGGGAAAGTTTGCTAAATTTACGTCGTTTATTTTTAACGATGTGTGTCAAATAATTATTATAAGCAAATTAGAACTTGATAAGTGTCGATTGATTCTGGAGACGAAGTAGATCTGGTGAAATAAACAAATATAATCACTATAATTCAGTGACGGTGACGGTCGGTAATCGCCACGGGTTCAATGAAGAGGTCTGTCCAAAAAATGAGATTAGTTTCTTATCTTCGTGACGTAAAAATTAGAAACACATACTGGGTTCCGTCAGAAAAGTAAACAGTTTTACCAGCAAAATATTAGCTTCAAATTGTTTTCAGAGGACAAATTAAGAGGAAAAATTCAGAAAAAAATTAAAGACAGAAGTATGGAAAGTAGCATGATGGATAATTTGATTGAGTAGTGGGGGGGGGCTATAGTTAAAGGTAGATAATGACAAAGATGATGATGATGATGATGATGATGATGATGATGATGATGATGATGATGATGACGATGATGACGATGATGACGATGATGACGATGATGACGATGATGACGACGACGACGACGGCGACGACGACGACGACGACGATGATGATGACGACGATGCTGATGATGATTTCTAACAGTCACATGCATGGACAGAAATTTGTCGATCTCAGCACTTGACTGGTACTTTATCATTTTAGACTAGAAAAGGATAAAAAGCAAAGTCGCTTTGCTGAGGATGTTGGCAGCAGATAGACAGGCTGACCAGGGGAACGCGTTCCTTCCACAAGAAACTGAATAACAGACGCTTATATCAGATCAGACTGTAGCTAGGGCGAGGCACAATGGTCATTGCGTAACGGCGGTGATGTCGGTGTTTGCCACCACAACCCACCCTTTCAAGGACAGCTTCCAGTCGGCCCATTTCAGGATCACCTCGTTCCAGTTTTTATCCACCTGGAAGTCGGAAGTCCCCGAGCAGTTTAACCGGTCCGCCAGTCCAGAGTCCACCGACACCGTCTGACGGCATCAACCTGCCTCTTTGGGTGCCCAGATGCAATCCCTACCCACTTGTCAGCGTTAATCTTGGCTCCTGCCAACGTCTCGTATTCTTTTAGAATGGTATCGGCCGTCTCCACTTTAGTGGTTTCCAACATCATGACAGTAACATCGTCCGCGTATGCCCACACAGCCCTTCCGGGTCCCAATTAGAAAGGAACTAAACACTTGCTTCTTTCATTTCTTCATTTAGAATTCATTACACTAAAAAGCCTATTTACAAAATGCTAATAATTCAGAATCTGCAAACGCAAATGGAACTAATTTGAGGACATCCACACTTTTAATGTTACTATTTTTATATAACCACACTCTGCAAGCTATTGCTATGCATCTTGTAAAAAGCGGAGAAATTTTAGCTTGTCCTATATTTTTCTATAATTAATCTTACGCCATATATTTTTCTATAATTAATCTTACGCCATATATTTTTCTATAATTAATCTTACGCCACCGTAAAAATTTTAAATGTTTAAATTTCTCTGTTAACTTTCTTCTTCAGTTTTCAACCTTCAACGCCGTCAATGAATTGTTGGTATTTTATTTTTAATGAGTTCTCAACAGAAGTGAGGTTTGATAATTTTCCAAATGTTGAATTTCTGTCAAAGTCATATTTGCTGCCAAAATATGTAACTGTGGAATTGTGGAACACTGATTTCTCCAGTAATCTCCTAAGTCTCTGTAACACCCGAATCCTTGTGAGCAGAAGTTTCAGTTTTCTCAAGTTCTTAAACTGTTAATTTTAATATCTCAATTACATTCTGCTGGAACAAAAATAAAATAAATTTCTACATCTTGTAGTATCTATATCTCTATAGAATCTGCTTTCAATTGAAAGAAGTTTATGTAATTTCAGGAAGAAGTCAGTTGGTCTGATTAACACATAAGAACTTGATGCTTTCCAAGAATGCAAAATTCTTTCAGTGCAAAGATGCAGAGATAAGCACCTGGCTGGTAAATAGTGATAACTATTTCAAAAATTCATTTCAACGTCTTTATGCATACAGTTACAGAGAAGTAAATATACGTTTCTACATTAAAGCTCTGCAACTCCATCGGGAACTATAGTTGGCTCTTCATAGTTTATAAAAACTCTAACAGTATTTACTTATTATTGTTTTAAAAACAAAATTAATAATTTCTGAGTGATATTTGGATAAAAAAAATGTTATCAGGAAGGACATACAGCGTCCTTTCCGGACAGAGAGAAGAACAAGGCCAGAAAGTGTTGATAAATAGATTGTCTTCTCCAGCAACGCAGGGCTGGTCATCTATATATGACCAACACATGCTTTAAGGCAAATAGTTATAGGGTTGCACAGCTCTTCCGCAGAATTTGCGTGAAATACACTTCATTGGGTTACTTAACGGATGCAGGTTTTAAAAATGTTAACAATACTCTGTTAAAATACGAGTTATCTGAAGAATATACTGTTCATGCAAATTCTGGGCAATACGAAAAATACATCTGCCAAATTCATTTATTACATAGATACGTGATACGCACACACACACACACACACACACACACACACACACACACACACACACACACACACACACACACATGTCGGCAGTAGATCGACTTTTCGTCAAATCGGACAGAGGAAACAATGTTTTCCATTGGTCTTTCAATTGCTAATACCATCTATTGGTCGCAACTCCAGGTAGAAGGAGCAACGTGAAATAAAGTGTTTTGCTCAAAGACATAACGCATCATCCGGTTTGGGTGTTAACTCACAACCTCACGATTGCGAATCCAGTTTCCTAACCACTCAGCCAAGCGCCTTCATATGTATATATATATATATATATAGGCATATACACGCGAAGGCGCGTGGCTAAGTGGTTAGGGTGTTGCTCTAGCAATTGTGGTTTCAATTCCCGAACCGAGTCGCGCGTTGCGTTCTTGAGCAAAACACTTCATTTCACGTTGCTCCAGTCCACTCAGCTGTAAATGTGTAAGCCTTCCGATCACGGTGGGAAGAATGTTGACCTGCTTACTTTGCCAGCGGGGTGGAATCATTTGAAAGCTAAAACGATGCAAAGTGCATTATGACCAGCGATGCATAACAACATCCGATAGTCTGGTCGATCATGTTATATATATCTATACATACTTGCTAACGTACATATACGGCGAAAGGTCTTCCCATATCCGAGTGTACACGAACATGTTAAATATTATTGTACTACCTATATTTCATTCAACGCTGTTTCGTGTGCCTGTAGTTCATTCTAGTTTTACCAAGATTTGCACACTTCAGCAAACGTGTTGTCTGCTGTTTTTATATATAAGAACAACTATTAACAGCTGATTCGGTACCCATAGCTGATAAAAGCATAACAACAAAGAAATGAATGCGCCCAGCAGTCCAATGACGTCATTCATATCCTATTGATGTGTTTTTGCACATGTTATCTATGAGGACAATTTTCTTCCGAGACTATTTTCGTGGCGAAAGGACTTCTCACGTCCGAGTTCACACGAACTTGTTAAATATGATTGTCTATACTCTGAAATTTTTCTCTCACTGGATGGAGTTATTTTTTGTTGAACCCACCAATAACGGAACAGTAAACTATACATGTATGCATATATATATATATATATATATATATATATATATATACACACCCACACACACACACACACACACACACACACACACACACACACACACACACACACACACACATACTTAGAGATTTTGTGGGCAAAAAGGGCAAAAAGGTTCAGCAAAACTGTTTCAATCATACATTAGAATAACCTCTGAACTGTCCAGAATGCTACTGCTAATAGCATATCGTTACTAAATGCTGGGGTATAAATGGAGTAGCAGAAGATATTTCTGTGAGAATATTGCTTATGAAGCTAATATGGTTGTAAAATAGTGGGTAGGAAGATTCTGAAATTTTAGAAGAGACCCTAAGACAAATAAGAAGGTAGAAAGTTTGCAATAAATGTGACACACGAATGCATGGATATGTATTGTTTTGGCGTGGTTATCTTGTTGGAGCTGTAATAATGAATAAAATATGTGACTTTTCCAGGTGTTATCGAAACTGTATGCATGGGGAATTGCCAGTCATCCTACGTATACACGAGCATACTGGGTCAAATCTTGGGGTTATCTTGGAATTTCAGGTGTATTTATTGTAAGAGCGATGTGAAGAAGTTTGCTTCAGACACATATTTTAACACTGAACGCTGGAGCAACACTGAAATACATCTGATACAGTCAGTATATAAAGCGTTGTTTGCACTTACCAGTCAGATGCTTGTTGTTTTTCAGGCGGGGTATGTTCTGTTTTATATGAATATGTAATGGAACTGTGATTAGCCATGGATCAATTAAGACATAGTAATTATTATAACCGTTTTGCCTATATTGATACGTAATTGATTTTTATGTGTAAAAATGTTGTGTAAATAGGAAAATGATATGTGAAAAAAAGATAGGTATTTGTAACGTGTACAATAGTATTTTAGCAGTTAGCATAAATTTAAATACGAAATTGAGTGTCTTTCAAAATCTGGTATTCTCAAATTGACAGTGCTTCCATTATAATCATTTTCCCTTGCCATGACGCATATCATTAGGCATTTTTAAATGAAAATGTTTTTAAAGAAAATGTTCCTTCTTCAAAGGCACTAAGATGAACGGCATTCACTTGATAATTTCTGAACTCCATATTTCAAAGAAGCACCAGAGGTGTTTAAAAAAAACAGAAAGGCCATTGAAACCTTGAAGATCCGTTTAAAGTTTCACTTGAAATAGAGATTTCTTGAGAAGATTTTCAAAATGGTTTCTGCAATGTTGGTTACATACTGTCCACAGATACAGATATTCCTAAAGGCATGATCATTAAAAATAAAATGAATTTACTAATGAAGAACTCTCGATAATGTTGTATGCGGGAGTTCACTGACAAGTCAATTCTGATCTAACGGAATTATGATCAAAAGTATCTGGGCTCTGCTTTTAGTGTTATTTTAGATGTCTCACTGCGATGAGATTATCGGATGTATTTTACATTTTTAAACCTGAGATGAGTGGATTTCAGAAGATTTCTACTGATATTTCTGGCACATGGTGCAGCAATGTAAAGGATTGTTGTTGTCAAGTATGTATTAAATTTTACATGATGATCATTTGAGTGAAAATGTACATTTGTGTTATAATAAATCAATATCGACATCTCTTGTATAATTTTATCGTAAGACATTTGTTTAATATCTAATTAGTCTGTGAGCAGTTTAATTACAATATCAAACATTGAGCTTCTTATATGTGTTTCCCTCTTTAAAGTCTTTGCCGGGGATCTTGCTCTATTTTCGTCACTTTACGTACATGCCATCATTTATACATACATAATACATGTTATATATATATATATATATATAGTTAATATCATTGATCACAATTTACTTATACACACACATATATATCCATATATATATATATATATATATATACATAAAAATTATAATGAGAACCAATGGCTTACAGATCACAATAAATTTTGCCAATAGAGGAATTCGATTATCATGAGGTAATTAAGGGCTTTCAGTGAGAGCCGGTATTGCTAAAGATAGGAGTCAAAATGTATTGTGATATGTAAGTCATTGGCTCTCATTATTATTTTAAATTAAGTATCTGATATTAAACAATATCAGCGGATGTATTCATCCGATTTTCTATATGTTACAGGACAAGTCAATTTTAACCACCTGCTCGCTGCCGAGAGGCATACCGGAGTGCTATTGAGAAGGCGTTAATCACCGAAACTCTGAGTCTAGCACATGCGCAGTCAACTGCGGTGAGTTAGGATTAACGCCGTTACCAATCTAACATAAGAATGTAACTCTTTGCAGATTGGAGTGTTTGACTCCTATTTTTAGCAATACCAGCTTTCTCTGAGAACCCTTAATTAACTCATGATATATATATATATATATATATATATATATATAACAAAGTATGGGTGGAGAAAAACACATCTTTAATTGCAGGATTCCCCATATAAAGCCAGCAATTGTTTCTGTCAGATTAACATGATTACAATTAAATAAAATGTCACTCACGCATCATTAGAAACAGGATATAAGGATAACATTGTTTATATCCAAAATCTAAACAATAATGCAATCGATGGTAATGATAGAATATTAAATATAAGTCGGGTCTCAATAATGTGAGAAAATAATGCATTTCAACTATATAAATTCTAACGATATGGTTGTTATAAACATTAATAATAGCAATAAAAATAATAATAATAATAATAATAATAATAATAATAATAATAATAATAATAATTAATTCGTTATTAGCCACAAGGGCTGACATACAGGTACATAAAAATATAAGACAATACAATACGAAATAATACAAAGGTTTTTCCTTTAAAAACTTAACATTTAAAATCGATTAAAAATATACCAAATAGTCAAAAAAATCTCCCAATAGGGGGAGGCGCTTAGAGGTCCTAGTGGAAAAACCCACAAACGCAACGGAGGCCTGATCAACAGTGCAAGAGCCCTTCCCCTTGCAATTACTTTACAGGTGCACACTCAGAATTGGTCCTTTTAAACTGGCCATTCTTCCAACATCCACCCATTTCTCGACAAACTTGCTAGAAAATAATACTTCCCTCTCCACCCTCACTCTCCTCTTCAAATGGTACTCGAAGAAATCGATGAGGCATTGGCCAAAGAGGAAGGTGTCTGTCTTTTACCCTTTCAAAGGGGCAACCACACTATCTCTTTCGCCACAGCAACTAGACAATTAAAAATCGCCCGTCCCTCCCGGCCAAAGGAGGGCGGTGTGGTAATCTTCACTATGGATTCAGCTGATAGTCGGATACGTCTTACGCGCAACAGCAGGTGTTCGAGATAAACCCACAGGTCAGCAAAACTCGGACACTGGACGAGGGCGAGCAGAGCGGTTTCGTCTCCTTGCGCACACCTCGGGCAGGCCCGGCTGACGGCATTTCCATGCCTGTAGAGTTTATCTCAAACAGGCAGCGCTCCTCATTAGCACTGCCAGGAAAAGGACCTCTGGAAGTTGTCCATGGGCCCCGGGCAGAAAGTCCTCCCGAACAGACTGGTCAGTTGATCTTCATCGACGCCCAGAGTTTCCACGAGAAGGACGACGCACTTAACCTCCACTAGTCCTCTATAGAACACTAGGGTGGAACTACCACCAACCGCATTGCCCGAACGGCAGAGAGCCGTGAACACTTGACCACAGGAACGCGACCCTTCCACAGGGAGCGGAAGAGTAAACGAACCAGTTTGGTCAGCAAGTAAACGGGGTAAGGGACGACGGTCAAGCGCTAATAGATGATGGATGTGATGTACGCATTCGCCAACTCCGTCCGACCGTTCAGGGACAGCTTCCTCTTTGCCCATTTCTGAGTGAGATTGGCCACCCTGCGCGTCACCTCGTCCCAGTTTTTCTCCACCTAGAGGTCCGGATCGAATCAGACCCCTAGCAATTTAACCAGACCGTCTGTCCAGCGCCCCACAACGTTGTTGGACGGCATAGACTTGCCTCTCCAGGTGCCGAGTTGTAAGCCCACCGACTTTTCCGCGTTAATTGTTGCCCCTGTCACAGGATCATATTCCTGTAGTGTCTCCCCAATCAGGCTTATGTGCATGTGGTTCGACACCATGAATGTGACATCGTCGGCGTACGGAGACACGCTTCTACCGCATCCCAGATCACGCGGGACACCCTTCAAAGCCTCCAACTTCCGCAGTAACGACTCGAGAGTCAGAACAAATAAAAGAGAGGAGAGGAGAAAGGACACCCTTGACGGACCGAGCACAAAATGTTGAACGGTTCCGACATGTGACCGTTCACTCGAACTACCGAGCAGATGCCGCTGTACAAAGCAGCGATCCAACCGCGGAAATCCAGACCGAGTGACTGCCCGGAAAACAGCTGACATGTGTAAGTGGTCGACCCTAACAAAAGCTTTATATTGGTCTAAATTGATCATAGCCCCACCTGTGCCAGTTTCATTACCCACCCTCTCTATGATGTAGAGCATGAGATGGAGGTTGTCGTGAATGGTCCTGGTTGGGATGGCGTATGTTTGCGCCTCCCCAACGAACTTGTCCACGAAAAGCGCCAATCTCCGGGCTAACACCTTTGCCAAAATCTTCAACTCTATGATAAGTAGAGTAATGGGCCAGAAATGTTCTATAACGTCTCCCTTCTTAGGGTCCTTTCTCAGCAGTGACACCGTCCCTCAACAAACAAAATTGGGGATTCTTCCATTTTGCTGCCAGTTCCGGTAGACGTCTGCTAAGAGGTCCGCTTCAAAAATATCGAAAGCCTTTTAAATGGTCAACTATCAATATTTGAGGCTTTTGCCGCAGAAGCGAGCTTCGATACCGTTTTCAGAGGCTGGATCGACATCTGTTCCGTCATCAAAGTAAAGAGCCACCTATCGCAATCTTTTAAGCATAGCAAGTTTGGTCCGTCAAGGATGTTTAGACTCGCCGCTTCTGTACGCGTTGTCTCTCGAACCATTACTACGGAAACTGTATGTGCAGAGGAACATCCCGAGTGAACTAGGATGCGGAAGATTAGTGTCAGCTTATGCGGACGATGTTTCCGTAATAGTGTCGGACATCTTAGAAGTCGAGGTGATGTAAGGACAACAATGTAAGGACAACAATGTAAGGACAACAATGTAAGGGAGTACGAAGCGGTGACAGGAGCAAAAATTAACCATGTGAAGTCGGTGGTCATGCAGCTCCGTACATGGAAATACAGGTATATGCTACCCGACTGCATAGTAGGGCACTCCACGGAAGGACCGGTTAAGTTGCTTTGGATCTTGTTTAGTCCGGACCTCCAGGCTAACAAGAACTGGGGAGAGGTGACCAGCAGGGTGGCCATGTTCACCCAGAGATGGGCAGAGAGGAAGCTGTCCCTGAGATGTCGGGATAATACATATATCACCTCCGTCATCTACTACCACCGACTGTTTTCCCTTACTCTGCTTCGTTGCTGATCAGGCTGAAACTCTTACTCTTCTGCTTTTTGTGAAAGGGACAGGTTCCGCTTATGCAACGATATATTTGCTGCCAGTAGCCGTAGCTCATGATGCGTGGACATGCACTGAGGCCGAGATGCTTCCAGAGATTCCTTCCCTGGTCTGGCAGTGCTACTGAGGCTCTACAGGCACGGAAGTACGGCCAGACAGGCTTTTCTGAGATGCGCGTAGGGCGATGAAACCGTTCTGTCTACATTCGTACAGTGTGCATTGTATTGCTGACTTGTGGAGTACTGCCGAACAGCTGTAGTCGCGTGTGGATCGCATCCAATTATCTGCTGAGTTCATTGTGATGATCGTCCTATTGTCTTCTTTTGGACAGGAAGAACAGGCAGTTTTAATCAGTCTGGTGGCTAGTGCGAAAGAGATAGTGTGATTCACGAGGTTCAAAGGCTCGAAGGCAGACACTTTACTCTTTGGCTAGGTACTCATCGACGTTTTCAAATTTCAGATGAAAAGGTAAGTGAGGGTGGAGAGGAAAGTACTGCCCACCAGTGTTTCTATGGAAGGAGAATGGCCCGTGTGAATGGGGCTCCTCTGTGCTTGCACCTGTAGGCCGGAGGGGACGAGAGGAGAGGGATAATCGCCCGAAGCGCCCTTGGCATTCGTGGTCTCCAGGATGAGTGAGGTTTCTTGGTTGCCCCTAGGTGGAGTTTCCCCTCTTTTGGGGAATTTTATTGTTTGAATGTGTTATTGTTAATTGTTATTGCTTTTTTTCTGTTTACACGCACTACATTTAATTCCCCATTGTCCCTCGTGCTGTAACGTTTTTCTTTTGTGTGCGGTCCTTAAATTATTATTATTATTATTGTTGTTTTCGCACAGGTTTGATCGTATTCCTGGTAAGATTTTGTGGGTAGCTGGTTACTCTCTGTAACCTTAGGTATCCACATGCTTTCCGTAGGCTTTCAAGTGCTTAGAACCCTCTTGATAATTTTTCCTGTCCCCAAGAGGCAAGCTTTCTGTAGGAGTTCCACGGGACACTGTATTCCAATTTCCTTCAAC
>JAOPUL010000001.1:135322825-135333514 GCA_027564515.1 Octopus rubescens | reverse complement strand
TGTGTGTGTGTGTGTGTGTGTGTGTGTGTGTGTGTGTGTGTGTGTGTGCGTGTGTGTGTGTGTGTGTGTGTGTAGAAAATGTTCAAGAAAAAATTCCATGTCGTGAATTGTGGTAAAAAGTATAAAAACTGGAAATGCACAGACATTTTATGTTGGAAAAAATATATATATACATTTTTCTTGTGGTGACGAACGTTAACACCTCTGTGGGATTGACTGTAGACTGTCTGGACGCTTATAAATGTGACTTACCTCTAGAAGGTGTGAAAAGGGGTTTGGGGTATCGCAGTTTGAAGTAGTCATTTTGAGCATCATGTGAATATATTTCTTGCCACTGCTTCGTTAATTACGTACCCTAATATACAGGATATAAAAGTGGCGACGAGTTGTTCGAAGCTTACGTTGGACGTTTGAATATGTTTTGGGTACGACGAAAGGAAAAGTCGTTGTAACACGAAAAAAATATAGTTGCAACAGTTGCAACAGCAACAGCAACAGCAGGAACAACAGCAGCTACTACAGCAGCTGCTGCAACAGCAACTACAACGGGAACAACAGAAAAATCAGCAGTTGCTGGAATTTATATTAGCCAGACAGTGTAGCAAACTCAATTGGAGAATTGACATATAATCCAGAAGAAGGGATTACCTTTTCGTCATATCTACGAAGATATGAAGGAATTTTCAATGAGGAATGCAACGATTGGTCTGACGAAAATAAGGTACGACTACTGTTAAGAAAGCTATCCCCAGGTGAACATGAAATATATTGTAAGTACATACTGCCTAAAAAGCCAGGTGAGATTTGTTTCGATGAAACAATAACATTTTTATAGAATACTTTTAGTGAACGCAGTTCCGTTTTCAATTCACGCTGGCAATGCTTGAGTTTGGTTAAAAATAGATGATGAAGATTTCGTCACCTATGCTGGGGTAGTCAACAGGCATTGCGAAAGATTCAAACTGAATGAATTAACCCCAGACATGTTTAAATGTCTATTTTTTGTTCTAGCATTAACTGCAAAAAAAGATGCAGAAATACGTACCCGGATATTGACAAAATTAGAACAAGACCAAAAAGTAACCCTACAGGCTGTAGCAGAATAATGTCAGAGAATTATTCATGTACGTCATGACACATAAATAATTGAAGAAATGGATTGCTCGCATATTCAGGCGTCTCGACCTGAAACGGACAAGAAAGAAGAAAAAATGTCTTGACCGAATCCATGCTATTGGTGTGGAGGATTACATTTTAGAAGTAACTATCCGTTTAACAAGCTAAATTGCTTTGTATGTGAAAATTTTGATCCTAAAAGCTCATATTGTAAAGCGAAACCAAGAAAACGGTCGAACGGAAAAAATTCTGAACAGAAATCCGTGGTGAGGCTCAGAAAAGGAAACTTGTGTGCTTAAAATTGAATAATGTGGATATAAAATTACAATTAGATACGGGCAGTGATATCACAATAATAAACGCCGATACATAGAAAAAAAATCGGTAAACCGAAATTAATAGAAACTTCGAAAACCGCACGAATGTCTCAGGTGAAATAATAAGTAATGTGACATTTCGTGAAAAACCTTGAAAGCTAAATTGTTTGTACTGAAGAATTCGATAAATTCGGAATGGACTGGATGGAATTATTTAACTCCCCATAAATTTTTTCTGTAGAAATATGAATAGTTTTTCCTCCATAAGGCGTCAGAGGATTTTAACAATAGAAGTGAAAAATATATTTTCTGAAGTTTTTTCTGATGAATTAGGTCTTCAAGTTTTCAAGTATATCTGAAGCGTATCTGCAGTTACAAGTTGACGTGGAGTGTTCAAAACTATTAGTGATTAATACCCACAAAAGATTATATAAATTAAATCGACTTCCTTTCGGTATCAAGGTAGCACCAGGTATTTTTCAACAAGTAATGGACTCTATGCTCTCAGGTTTGAATTGCGCTGTAACTTACCTCGACGACATACACATAAAAAGTGAATCTCGTGGTCAGCATGTTGGGAATGTTAAAAAGGTCTTCGAAAAAATAAAAGACTATGGGTTTAAGCTCAGCGAGGAGAAATGTGAATTTTTTATGCCAAGAATAAAATATCTAGGGCAGATTATCGACAAAAATGAACGTAGACCAGACCTGTCTAGGATGAGTGAAATACAAAATATGACTCCCCCGACAAATATTACAACGTTACAAGCATTTTTAGGGCTCGCAAATTAATACCAGGCATACATACCAAATATGCTTTATTTAAGAGCACCCCTTAATTACTTTTTAAAGAAGACGTAAAATTGAACTGGTCAGAGAAGTGCCAAAAAGCCTTCGAAGAAATAAAAACTGTCTTAACGTCGGAATTGTCATTAACACATTTTGACCCAAATTTAGATAAGGTAGTAGCGTCAGACGCTAGTTAAAGTGGTATTGGAGCTGTGATATTACACAAATATGAAGATGGTAGCCTAAAAGCTATAGCTCATGCTTCGCGTTCCTTACTGCTGGCTGAAAAAATAACAGTCAAATTGAGAAGGAAGCTTTAGCCATCATATTTGCCATCCAAAAATTCCATAAATTTATATACGGAAGAAAATTCCGTTTACAGACAGACTATCGCCCTTTATTGTTGATCTATGGATCGAAAAAGGGTATTCCCACACATGCAGCCAACATATTGCAGTGCCGGGGAAAGATCTTTTTAAACTATGATTTCAAAATGGAGTATTTTGCCATCTACAAAATTGGGACATGCAGATGGTTTGTCAAGATTAATTCCAAAGTATTGTGAACCACTAGAAGACACAGTGGTAGCGGCGTTAAGAGCCGAAAATGAAATAAAAAATATATTGTGCAACGTTGTCCTTGAATTGCCTGTCACTTTGGAAGAAATAAAATGAAGGCAGAGACAGACGAATTTATCACAAATAAAATAAATAAATAGTGTACAATCTGAAGGAGCAAATAAGAAAATACGTGTGTCGGGTAGTAACACGGTTTCGAATTCGTGTTTGATTTGTGATGATGTGCTTATGTATGCACAAAGAGTTGTAGTATCCCTCTCACTACAAAAGAAATTTCTAGAATGAAATCGCTTATGAGGAGTTACGTTTACTGGAAAAAATGGATCTGGATATTGAGAAGTTGGTAAAATCCTGCAGATGTTGTGCTCTTGCAGCGAAGTCACCACCTATAAAATTTCAACCGTGGCCCAAGACCGATATTCCATGGACCAGGTTACACATAGATTTTGCTGGATCATTGAACGGATCATATCTAATAGTGGTAGATAGTTTTACTAAATGGCCAGAGATGTGCAAATATATGAAACAGACCTCCACAGTAACAGTAAATTTTCTACATGAACTTTTTGCCAGTCATAGTGTCCCGGACACCATAGTCTCCGATAACGGCGCACAGTTGACATCAAATGAATTAATAAATTTTTGTAAGCTGTTCTCAATTGAACATATTACTACTCCGCCGTATCACACACGATCGAACGGACAAGTGGAACGGACGCTTTGTAGACACTTTCAAAAGAGCGCAAACAAATGTAGAAATGAGTTAGTGAGGGATACAGCATTAACACAATTCCTTAGAGTGTACCGTGTATCAGCGAACCCAGGAGCCCCTTCAGGGACGAAATAATAAAGCAGATCGGTAAAATGATGTACATGGTAAAACAGATCGCTAAAATGGTGTACATGGTAAGAGGTCCAAAAAGGGAACACAAAAGACACGTAGATCAGCTGAAGAGGTTTGTGGAAGAAAGGGTTACAAGAAAGGACGTACCCATCGACGTTGTTTACGATATGTTTGATGTGCCGACTCAACAAAAAATAATTGAACTTAGGCACACCAGTACAAGGAAAAGGACACAGACGGAATTGTTAGAAGTAGTGCCAAAAGGGAAAAAATATGAAGCTTCCCGAGGGAAGTAAAATCTTTAAAAGGGAGATGTGGGGTATTAAAAAAAAATATTTTTTAACGATAGTCAATCTCAAAAGGGGAGATGTTTTGAAGACGAACAATAACACTCCTGTGGGATTGACAGTAGACTGTCCGGATGCTTATAATTGTGACGTACCTCTTGAAAGTGTTGAAAGGCGTTTTAGAGTCTCGCACTTTTGAAGTAGTCAAATTTGTGCGTCGTGTGGAATACCCCCACCCTCTGTTTTGTTAATTACGTACCCTTATATACAAAATATACCATCAAAGAACCAACTAAAGGTGACACTAAAAGATCTTTGGGCGAGTTTCTCATGCATAAAGGCAGAGCCTGTCCTTCAGGAACGAAGACTAAGACTGCACACAAGCAGAAATTGCGCGCGAAACACCCGCCTATAAACTTGTACCTCAGTACATAAGACTAACAATCAGGAATATAGCAAATTATGTTGATCCTCCCCCTAGTTCGTTGTTGTTTTTGTAAAGCAATATGGCTGAACGACAGCGCACAGATATTGGGAAATGAAATGTTGAAGGAAGGAGTCAGTGTAGACTTACAAGTTGTGATGATCTTTAACGGCCACAAGGCAATTCCAGAACTGTATTCCACTACAGACACTGGGTCTAAAGCAATACAACTGGCAATGCAGAGTAGAAGTCCTAGTTGTTATACTTGTGACAGCATAAATGAGTGCTTTCTGTCCAGTAGAGATAAAAATAAAAACGAACAAAAGATTAAGCAGGATCCAGAGGCTGCTATTCCAGTAGCGCTGCATGTCATGCCACCGGCTGCATGTCATACCACCGGCTGCAAATCCGAATAATGACCGAGACACCTGCTCTCAGTCAGGAGATGGTGGATGAACTCATGCCCGGTCCTGAAAACCAACCGTCAATTAACTCATCTTTCTAGAATAGCTAGCAGCAATAGCACCACTTTTATTGTCTCGTGACGAGAAAGAAGTAATAAGAAACATTTGAAGAAACGTGAAAAGCAAAAATACTCAGCAGAAAAAAAAATGATAAAGATGAGCACCAGTTTTCCTTGAAACAACAAGAATGATGACGATGACGGGGAAGACGATGAAAAAACAATTCACCGTTTTCCGAATGGCGAACCATAGCCTCATAAACACAATAATAGTGTGGAGTGCGATAGGTATTGTCCTGGTGTATATGGCTCGAAGAACAAGTACATTTGGGATATAATATATCTTCTAAACTCAGGCTCTCATTAAAAAATATTAGAAGCTTAACATAATGAGCTAAAACAGACGTATCCTGAGCACGTGAACTGCTCCCAATTTCAGTCCACAGAGAACATGTGTATGCATGAGATTTTGGATATGCGAGGCTCTAGTACGAACGACAAGGGGTACTCTAACCCGACCTACTTTCCATGATTTATTTCCTACTTAAATTATGTCTTGTTTTAATTAGTATGTGCTTTTATGTAATTTTTTTACTTATTTTATATAGTTTTCGGTATGTTTTTTTTAACTTGTCTTCATATTCTGTTGTCTTTATATAACTTGTCTTTCTGTACAAGAATTGTTCCAAAAGTAATGCAAAAGTGAACGTAACTTTTGTATTAACTGACACAAGTCGTTCAAATTACGCTTGGTGGTAGGCTAACGCTTCCTCTAGTGTAAAGTTGCTTCCTGCTCTTCATTGCAGGCAAATAATGAATTCCATTTTTGGCACATAACAAGAGAAGAAAAATCAATTACAGTAACAAGAAAAGTAAAAGCAAAAGAAACTACATCAAACGCAGCAACAGATCGTTCTCTGAAAGGAGACCTACAGAGTTTTATGGTGTATGTTATATAAAACAGTAACAAACAAATAAACTTTGAGGAAAGACATCAACCAATTTTTTTTTAAAACGACAGTAGCTAAGTCTACAAATACATAAGCTGTGATTAGCCCGAATGTAGAGAAAGTAACTTCTAATCATTTCTCCTCCCAACATGTCAGTACAAAGAGTTGGTTGCAAAAATGTGCGTTAACTGAAATCAGCTTGGAAACAATGTCACTTGATTAACGAACTCGGATCTCTAAATCCAACATCGAGATGAGGATTTATGGGACGTACGCTTTTACTCTCTTTCTTGTTGACTATGAGTTTTACGCATCTTTTATTCGACCCGGATCAAGAGTAGAGGTAATGTTATTTTAAGAAGACCTGTATTTCGATATATAGAATATTTTTCTTAACTTGATGATAGTCGGGGGGCGACCGTAAACATGAACAGTATTGCAGGCAGCGCTTTCAAAATAGTGGCCATTTATTTTCTGTCTAGGGCGTGGCGGCCAGACTTATTCAGGCGTCTAGAAACTTTCTTGGTAATGTTACATTTATTAGTGCTAGTGTAGGACTGGAAAGGCATATTCGACAGAAATTGAATTTTGTTGGAGTAGACGAGAGCAAAACGAGTGTAAAAGTCTCACCAAACTGATCAGGCAAGTCCAATTTTTTTACAGATACCGACTACAAATACCCGAATGTAGCAATGAGATCTTCAACACACATCACATCGTATCAGCTAGATCGTGTTTATAATGAGTATCCGTTAAATCAATGACTAAAAATAGTGTATCAACAATGTCAGCTGCTTGGCTACACATACCACATGTTCATAATCTCTACAGCCAACCTCGATACAACCACATAGACATAGCCTATGTTATTAGTAATCGGAAGCTTCAGTTCTGGCACAGAAAGCCTGCAATTACCAAATCAGCGAACCATAGGCAGAGATTGACAAGGGTGATCGTCATCAACCGGTGGTGGGTCTCTCCGAACAGAACTATTAGAATAGAATGAACAACTAGAAGAGGCGATTACAAAAGTCATCGCGTTCGGAGCACTTACAGCAAAAATGGTGAAGGACCATTTCATCGATGCCAAACGAAATGTGTTCGATGGACATGGGTGAAATAGGTACAACCGTATAACAAAAGCTACAAATAGGTCTTTGGCAGACCCTATTCGGTGCGTACTATTTGAATCCATGCAAAAGTGTACGGTTTTTCAGCAGTACTTTACTTGACTGTTTGAATGTAGAAGGGGAATGGAGAGGTGGATTTTAAACCTAACTTAGCGGTCTTTTGCAGTTCTCGACAGAAATGGAGGAGTGTTGTGAAAATTCGATAACGGCTGCTGAGATACGGTTGTCAATGAGTTGTATGTGACGGGGAAAAACACCTCGTTTGAATTGTCAGTCCTATGAGTTTTATGGAGGCATACCATACTTGTTTGCTCCTCTCTTTACAAATATCTACTGCATCTGGCAACGCAGTTGCGATAGACATTCATCGGGTAATAATGACATTGCTGAGAAAGGACACATTATCGATAATTACTCTGTCATAATAAGTGTTTAAGACTTTCGTCGTGGTGTTTGCAAAGCTGTTGACACATGTTTTCCAGTACTGTAATCGAGAAGCTCGCTTAGGCGTGAGATTGCCGGCAGACCTATACACGGCAGCCTCTACTTCATCCAATATATTGCAGAAAGAATGGATAATAAACCTGGCTTCGTTTTGGTTCTGATCAACCTGGATTAGCGCAATACTCTCAATAGGGTTGTGTATCAGTAAGTGGTGGGTTTCCTAACTGATTTCAGTCGTATTTTCAGACAATGAATCGCTTCGATCTGATTGTGTGTGTCTGTGCGTATGCTTGTGTGTGTTTGTGTGAGCAAGGGTGGTCCAGCTGTGTGTCAACAGGTATGATCCAAGACGAGGTTAGAATCACGGTAAAGATTATCAAGACGTAGTGCCGCAAAATCCCTAATTGGAAGGCTCCTGGGCCTGATGGAGTTCAAGGGTACTTGATCAAGAAGCTTACAACATTACATGGAAAGATCTCAGTTGAGTTTAATTAACTCTTAAACAACACAAAGCCATTACCATGTATTCCTTCCTGGAAAATGAAAACATCCCAGAAGAACAACATGGTTGCAACCGAAAAAGTAAAGGCACGAAGGATCAACTCTTGATTGATAAAGCCATTCTGAGAGATTGCAGAAAATGACATACAAACCTTTCAATGGCATGGATTGACTACCGAAAGACGTATGACTTCATTCTACACTCATGGATATTAGAGTGTCTGGCCCTTTTTTGGAGTAGCCAATAATATAAGAGAATTTATTCAGCAGAACATGGAAAGTTGGAAAGTTGAATTAACGTCATGTGGTAAAACGCTTGGAGAGGTCACAATCAAGAGGGGAATTTTTCAGGACGATAGTCATCACCACTTTTGTTTGTTATGTGCATGTCTATTCCTTTGTTTATTCTGCTGAGAAACACTGGCCTTGGTTATGTGTGGGGACGACGTAGCCTTAAAACCAACCATTTTTTTTTTATTTATGGACGACTTGAAGTTGTTTGGAAAGAACCAGGCACAAGTAGACTCATTGATCAAAACAGTACACTTGTTCAAGTGAGGACATAGAAATGGAGATCAGGATAAAGAAATGTGGAGTCCTAATGCTTCAAAGAGGAAAGGTGGTGAGAACTTAAGGGATAGAATTACTAGACAGAAGTGTCCTGAGGAGCATTGAAAAGACTGATTATAAGTACCTTGGCATCCTAGTGACTGACAAAATAAAAGAAAATGAGATGAAGAATTGACACAAGAAAGAGTACATGAGACGATTGTATTTGATTCTCAAATTAAAACTAACTGGAAGAAATAAGGTAACTGCCGTCAATATTTGGGCTGTATCAGTACTAAGATATAGAGCGGGCATACTTAAATGGACAAAAGAAGAGATAAAACAGACAGGCCGAGAAACACGGAAGAAAATGACAATGTATGAAGCCGTACATCTTAAACGTGATGTGCAGAGGATATACTCACCACGAAAAGATGGAGGAAGAGGTATGATAAGCTGCGAAGATTGCATAAGAAGTGAAGAAAATAGTCTTGGATGGTATATTCAGAACAGCATAGAATCATTACTCATGGAAGTTAAATTGACTGAGATCATAGAAACAGAGTCGTACACCAACAAAGAAGAGTTAAAAAAAAAGGAAGTTGAAAAGAAGTCTGCAGGATGGAAAGACAAGGTGATGCATGGACAGTTCCTAAGAGGAATAGACAAAGAGTCCAATGCTGTAAAGATCGACAAGCATGAAACATGGTCCTGGAGGAGTAAGGGAGATTTGAAGGAAGGAACAGAAGCTCTTAGCTGCCCAGAAGCAGGCATTAAGAACAAACTACATTAAATTCCATATTGACAAAACAATCGAATCACCATTGTGCAGAATGTGTGGGAAGGTTGGAGAAATCACAAGCCACAATGTATGTGAATGTAGCTCTCTGGCACTGCGGGAGCACAAGAGATGGTATGACAATGTTGCTCGAATTGTACATTGGTCTTTATGTGGGAAATACAACTTGGAACAAGCTGACAAATAGTATGGACACCAGCCATCAGCTGTAATGGAAAACGATATGGTTAAATTGCTATGGGACTTCTGTGTGCAATGTGACAACGTGATTGAAGCAAGAAGACCTGAGTTGATCCTAATTGAGAAAGAAGTAAGACATTGTTGGATTATTGACATCGCTGTCCCAGGAGATATTCGTGTGGCAGAGAAAGAGAAGGACAAAGTAGGTAAGTACCAAGATTTGAAGCATGAGATAGCACATTTGTGGCAACTGAGGAAAGTGAAGGTTATACCCATTGTAATAGGGGCACTTAGAACAGCCAATTTCAGAAATGGCTGCTGCTGAATGCTCTGAGAACACTGTAAGGGCTGTAAGATGTAACATGGATAGCTGCAGTGGAGACTATGAAGCTGTGGCCTGCAGGAAGGGACACAGCAGGCATTTTGACTGCATTTACATACTGGAATTCATCCAGCAACTGCAGGACAAGGTGATGGAATAACCAAGCAAAGGAATCCAGGCTTTGACAAGAGAGATGGGTGTTGGAGTCACCACCATAAAGCTAGCCTTGAATGAGGACCTTCGCTACCACTCGTACAAGAGCTGCAAAGAGCAAATAGAATGCCTTGATTTCAATTTTATTTTATCCAATGGAGATCATGTCTTCCCCACTGGATAGGCCTCTTGATCAGGACAGATTTCAGCATTATTTGGGGCAATTTATAATGTCTCAATAAATGAAGTTTTTTGTTTTTCTATTTGGTGCATAGATGTAAATATTTTTCTTACTTCCTACTCTTGAACATCCAACGTAAAGCTAACCATGGGTGAAGCAAGACTCTTCAAGGTGTAAACTGACAACTGAAAATGTTTGCCCTTGCGATTCGTTGATGGTCATGGCAAAACTAAGACTCACAGGAAATTGAATTGAAATGAGACATCATCTCAAAGTCTGTGTGATGGAAGCTCTTGTGCGCTTATCATCTAATCGATGCATCCTATGCTTGGAGAGAGACAGATAGAGAGGGGATCTTTTCTGTTGCTGTCACAGATTTTGAAATTTTAAAATTAAGTGAAAGTTTTCAAATTTGGTATATTGATGTAACATTTTTTGTGTGATAGCTGTCTATCACAAAATGAAAGTAAACATAACAGTGACGAAGTTTTAAACAAAATGAAAGCAATTGCATGTCATATCAAGAGAGAGGTGGGGGGGAGCAACATGCATAAGATATATATATATATATATATATACGAGTGTGTGGACAAACGAAAGAAAGGGCACTCAACACATTAGTAGTAGGAGTTGCATGTTTTATTCAAAACAGTTTGATCTGC
>JAOPUL010000001.1:135091659-135101761 GCA_027564515.1 Octopus rubescens | reverse complement strand
ATTGCCGCTAAGCATTTCTCCCGGCACGATAACGACTCTGCCAGCTCGCCGCCTTAATAATAATAATAATAATAATAGCTTCAAATTTTGGCACAAGGTAAGCAATTTTAATGGCAAGGGGTCAGTTGATTACTTCAGTCCCAGTACTTGGTTGATACTTTATTGCATCAACCCTCAAAAGGATGAAAGGCAAAACTGGCCCTGGTGGAATTTGATCTCAGGATGTAAAAGTCTTGAAGAAATACTGCAAGGCATTTTATCCAATGCTCAAACAATTCTGCCAATCCACCATGAAGATGACAATAAGTAGGGGAGAATGATAATTTCCTACTTAAGCACCATTTTATAAGGAATGGGTATAGTTTCAGCCACAGTAATAATATTGGTTTCTTCATTAGACACCAAGTTACTGGCAGAAGGAAAATATGTATTTTTAAATAAATTTCATACTTTGCATATCAACCAGTGGTTAAACAATAAAAACAATGAAAGACATTTATAATACATTCAATTTACAACATATGAAACAGAACAAAACAACACAGAAAAACAAACACTGACAGCTGTATCTATGGTGTAGAGGAGAAGGGGTTTTTTTGCCAGAATAACTGCTTCTCTGATCTAGCAAAAAATGGCACTGCAGACAAATTTACTCCATTTACTCATGCCAAACTGCCACTTCCACCTGTCTTTTCACAAAATCTCTGTGTAACTAAAACTAACTTATCCACCCTTGTTTTTCAAAGAGAAGTAATAGGCAATCTATGGCCCGCAGGACTCTCTGAATGGCAAGCCTAATTTCCTGAGGAAAATAACATATGCATAAGTTGTTTAGTAAAGCAGCTCATCTGATGATGAGCTATGTCTCATGAGATCCACTTCTCATAAAAGGTGCTCATGCCTGTCCTTTGGCAGTTCTATTGCAACTGCATCAATTACAAAATTTGCTGTAACACACCAGATGGTAATTCTAAAAGTGATTCTGCAACACAGCGGTTAGTTTCAACCATACTAACTTTCAGAAAAGAAAGTAATGGGCAGTGAAGAAAATCCTGAAGAATTTTTTACTTCATGCTTCATCATATCTGACACATTCAAATGACTGAACTACTTTGACTGAGGAATATGTCAAAGAAATAATGGTTTCAAATTTTGGTACAAGGCCAGCAATTTCGGGGGAGAGTGTAAGACGATTATATTGACCCCATTGCTCAACTGGTACTTATTTTATCGACCCCCAAGAGGATGAAAGGCAAAGTCAACCTTGGCGGAATTTGAACTCAGAACATAAAAACGGACGAAATGCCACTAAGCATTTTGCCCTGCATGCTAACAATTCTGCCAGCTCGCCGCCTTATTTCAAAGTAACAATGCCTGGAAAAATGATCCCACAAAGAAGCTGACTGCAACACTTGACCAGAAAGAGCTAAAGTAATTATCCCTGAGAACTCTAGAGTTCAGAAAAATTTACCAGTTACAAAAGGAAAAAAAAATCTGAAACAACAACCAAATCAGGTTTGCTATGTTAGATGTCATTACAGATGCTTCAATCTAAACATTTGCTTGTGCAACAGTATTCTAAAATCCTCTTGAACAAACTATTGATACTGATAGTGTATGGATTTTCTGACCAAGAGGAAAAGTGTCTCCTTCACAGTCAATGAAATAGGAGGCATTCCAATCTGACGAAGCATTTCAAGTACATGACATTGTAGCCAAGTATACACAAACAAAGCACTATCTGCCACCTTTCCCCATCTATTCATGAAGAACTTCAGTAACAATTAAACAGTATCATTTCACAATAGTAATGCTTATATGATTAACATAACAATAACTGTTATCACTAATAAAGAGTTTACATTAGAAAATAAAGATACTTCTACTATAACCTCGGTCCAACCAAAGCCTTGTGAGTGGATTTGGTAGATGGAAACTGAAAAGAAGCCTGTCATGTATATATATATATATATATGTATTTGTGTCTGTTTGTCCCCCATCACTACTTGACAACTGGTGTTGGTGTGTTTACATCCTCGTAACTTAGTGGTTCGGCAAAAGAGACCAATAGAATAAGTACCGGGCTTTAAAAAAAAAAATTTGTACTGGGGTCGATTCATTCGACTAAAAGTTCTTTAAGGTGGTGCCCCAGCATGGCCGCAGTCTAATGACTGAAACCAGTAAAAGATAAAAGATTTCTTTTTTTATGAGTATACTCATCTTCATGATAATTCTTACTACTATAGGTACAGGGCCTGAAGACTCCTCTCCTCTTCATAATAATGATTTCTAACATGAGCATAAGAACATCAATTTTAGAGAAGGGACAGGCATGAATATATCAAAACTGAGTACGTCATTATTTATTATTTTATCGAACATAAAATGATGCAAAGCAAGGTTGACCTTGGTGAGATTTGAACTCAGAATTTAGGCCACATAAAAAGCACCTGTGCCAGTCCACGTATAAGGTACCCATGGCGGTGCCACATAAGCACCAATGCTAGTGCCACATAAAAAGCACCCAGTACACTATGTAAAGTGGTTGGTGTTAGGAAGGACACCCAGCCATAGAAACCAAGTCAAATCAAAATGGAACCTAGTGCAGCCTTCCAGCTTGCCAGCTCTGGTCAAACCATCCAACCCATGCCAGCATGGAAAACGGATGTTAAACGATGATGATGACTATATTTAACAGAAACATGCAGGCACAAATAGGAGAAAGATGCATTCTATTAAAATTGCTTCCAGTCCTTAACTGATACATTTATTTTATCAATGATGGAAGGATGAAAGCGAAGATAAACCCAATGTGAATTGAACCCAGAACATATAGGCACAGGTGTGGTTGTGTGGTAAGAAGTTTGCTTCCCAATCACAAGGCTCTGGGTTCAGTCCTACTGCATGGCACCTTGGGCTAGTATCTTCTACTATACCAAAATCTTGTAAGTGCATTTGGTCGATGGAAACTGAAAAAAATCCATCATGCATGTTTGTGTGTGTGTGTGTGTCTCCCACCAGCGCTTAACAACCAGTGTTGGTATGCTTACATCCCCGTAACTTAACAGTTCAGCAAAAGAGATTAATAGAATAACTACCAAGCTTAAAAATAAAATATGTACTGGGGTCGATTCGTTTGACTAAAATTATTCTCAATAATAATAGCAATAATAATAATAACAACAATAATAATTCTTTCTAATTCTGACACAAGGCCAACAATTTTCAGGGGAGATGGGAGTTGATTACATCAACCCTTGTACATGACCAGTACTTTATTATATCGACCCCAAAAGATGAAGGGCAAAGTTGACCTCAGCAGGGTTTAAACTCAGGACATAAAGGCATTTTGTCTGACACTTTAATGATTCACCCAATCCAGTGAAATAAGTATCTCTTACCTCACATATATCTTTCCTCCTAATACTATAAATTATATTATTACTACAACACTATTCAATAGCTTCGAATGACCAAGAAAATTATGATACCCAACACTACCTGACAAAAATTTTAAAAATACAAGTGCTACTCTTGGTTTCTTCTTTTACTCTATACAGGTACCTCTTTGTTTACATAATTCTATGAGGTATAAGAAAGTGCTAGTCATATATGCACAAAAATTTCAATCTAAACTGCACAAGCTTTTTTCTTCTTTTGTATTGCTTTTAGGGTTGTTTTTTTTTTTTAAAGAAATAGTAGAGGATAGGGTAGCTGTTGCCAACTCAAGTTAAAAACAATCACTCATGACTGTGAATGCTAACAGCAATGGGAGGCACTAACTGTTCTTGGTGAGTGGCTCTGAAAAGAAGTAAAGTACTTAAGTACATCTTGTGCTTTCTCACATTACTCCTTTGCTGACTTCTTCCCCTTCACCTTCATTCCTGTTGACACAATAAGCAACACACTTCAAGTAGTTGAACAGTAACTTGGATGTGAAACTTTTCAAAAGAAACAGTAAGGGGGTGGAGTAATAGTGTGCTTGTGAGTATGTACAAGTATGTATGTAATGTACTAAACAGCATATATATTTGATAACATTAAAAACCAAGTTTGACACAATTTTCAGATGGTCATTTTTAATAAATTCCTTACTCTTATACAATTTTTCAATGAATCTCTCAATTTGGCATATGAACTATCATGAACCCATTCATAAAATCCTCATTAACCTTTTTGATACCAACCTGCATAAAACTGCCCCTAATACAAACTTCCTGTTTTAACCCTTTAGTATTTAAACTGGCCATATCCAGCCTAAATATTCTGTTTTATGTTCCAACTAGCCAAATCTGGCATTTCACACCTACCCTACAATGTCGTTCTAAAACTATACAATCACATCATTTAAATCTCAAAGCTATGAGATAATGCATGATTAATTCAAAATAATGTGAATAAATAAGCATTACATTTGACAGAGTGATTTGAATGCTAAAGAGTTAAATAAAGAGATTTAAATGAAAACCTTCCATTGAAATTACATCTTAATTTATGTTCCAAATGCTAGCGTAATAATGACAAAGTTATTTTACTAACTTATTCATTAATTTCAAAATTAATTGAATCAAAGTAAGTGTGTTTCAACAAAAATATGGTAATAAAAGGGTTAATACTGAAAAGAAGATGAATTAGCAATAAATGACTTTGAAAATGACTGACTGAAACTATAGAAACCAAATCCATACTTGCAAATATCCCAGTTTGATCACTCTAACCTAATTTTTAGTTTGGTTTTACATGCATTAAAATGTTTACAAAAGTGGAAGACATAAAAAGCCAAGAATACATGAAATTTAACATATGATAGGAAATATCCCAATGATGATGAAAATGAAAAGTATGCATCATATTGTATATCCTCACAATATCCAAGATGTTAGGCATGCTAATGTCTAAACAATATAAAAAATATAAACATATTACAATGTGAATAGTATATTTAAAAAATAAATGTGGCACATATCTTTTTAGTAAATTGTTATCAAAGTAAAAACTAAATTAACAAAAACATATCACAAAATTATTTTTTAAATATTTTTTAAATCTCTCAGTTTGTAAATTATTTTACAAAATAATGTCAATAAAAATCAATACACAAAACGCATTAAAGTGTTAAATAAGGATTGTAAATATTAGTACTTAGTAATTGTAGTCATATCAAAATCGGGTTTTCGAGGGAAAAATCGGTGTCAAGTAATAATTAGTATTATTAACGAAATAATAAGAAAACAGAGTCATAAAGTAACAACAAATGTGTTAGTGTTAAAAAATGCTGAGATTGAAAATAACCTCAGACAGAATGAAGAATTATTTTTATTCAACTGAAAAAAAAAAACTATTCAACTAAATATGAAATCTGATTTGTGATAAGAACATTCAAACTTAGCAGTTTTGAGGGTACTGAATATCTATCAAAAGTATGTGTAAACATTAAATCTTATACATCCGGGAAAGTGAACTACTATAAGCAGAAAGATATAAAACCACAACAGTACAATTACAATAATGTATCCCTATTCTGAGAGACTAACTAGAAAAGATGGACTTTAATCTATAGCGAGAAATAATATATAATTTAGATGATGATATCAATAATATTCTCAAAGTGTTGAGCATGCTATGCCAACATTAGATGAAGAGTTAACTTCGAAACCAAGAATTGATTAAACTTGATATGTTAATAACATGTTAGGATAATGGGAAGTAGGAAAGTTGAAGAAAACACAAACAATTATGAAGCAGATCAAAACTGTTAGAAAACTTTCAAAATTGAAACAGTAACTCTAGAAATATAATTTTCCAAACATATGAAAAAAGCATTATTATTGTTTTGAAAGTCAGTTGCATTTTAATATATTTACATGCCCAGTAACAATATATATACTGCACATATCTGACATACAAAACCAAATGAAAACATTCACAAGTTGCTCACCATTGTAAAAGCTTTCAGCAGATATTTTAGAATTTTGCTCCTCTCTGCCATTTCTGGATGAATAATAAATAACAATAGATCAACAGGTTGTATTTGTTTAGAATTTTATTACTACCAAACTACTTACTGCAGAGTTTCAAGAGGGCTTTATACTATCAACCAAGATTGTACTAAATGAAAAATTAGTTTTTCCTCACTCAACATTTCCATGTAAAGATTTACCATTTCAAAATTAAATTTAAAAACTGGAACCTAAAAATATTCAAAGACTAAATGACTAAAAAAAATCTCCACTACCAAAAATACTTCAGTTTATAACTGAAGTTCTGCAGAAATTTCTGGTCTGGTACTGATTGTTTAACTCTAAAAACATATAGTCTCAAAACTAAATGTTATAAAAATTATATTGTGATAGTTTCAGTGAAGATACAAACTCTGACATTTCTGTGTATCAGAATATATAAAGATCCAACACTTAAAATGATATCAAATGTCCTGTAATTCTACAAATAGATTAGCATGTTTTGAGGATGTTTTTTATATATGTAGTTGAAAATATTCAGCTAAAACTTTTCATGAAAATTATCTGTTTTTATTTTCTTTAGTAATATTACGCAAAATAATGTGACATTGAAATAGTTAATTATTAAAGGAAATAAAATAGGTTATTTATAGGAGTGAAGAAACTGAAGAAATTATATTTTCATTTGAAAATATTTTTAAAAAAGTGGAAAATATATATAAAGCACAGTACTATTCACTGAAACTTTGAAAATTGAAATGCACTAATAGCAGTGTTGATAATAATTAGTACTTGCTTGTTATAGCAGTACAGTGCTGAATAAGGAGGGTTAGATAATGACTGGAAAGAGAAACTGCTAAAGCAAGATTAACAGTCAAATACAGAAGAGAAAGAACACATGATCATCAGGTTTCATCTTGTCTTAAACATACGCATGTTAATTGTATACAGGGACATATACACAAACAATTAATATACATGAAACATCATATCCATTAGAACAACACAGTAAATAACATGCAACGGATTACAAGCTGCAGTTACAGAAGGGTACAAAGCTGAACTACTGCTACAAAAGCTGAAGACTGATCAGTAAATCTACAAAGCACAGAAAGATGACATAGGTGTTGGTGTGAACAGATGGAGTGAGAGGTTGGGAGAGGTTTACCTGTTGTTTGAGGGTCAACTGCTGCACTTCTTGAGATAGGGAGCTCATAGAGCTGGATCTAGACAGCTGGAATGGGAATTAAGTGGGCAAAACATTCATGAAACCCAAGATGGACATTGCAGAACAAGAGTAGCTCAGAATCAACTCACTATAGAGGCAATGATTGCATGCATGCATCCAAACATACATGGAAATTTAACCAAAAGATAGCAAACATATTTTCTTTACATTTTGATATGCTGTCTTAGGAAAAATATTACTTATAGTAATGACCTTCTCTAACAGCAAATATAGCTGTCTTTTAACATAGATGAGCAATTGTAAGCAGCCAATTAAAGCTGTCAAGTAATAATATAGTTTTAGAATCATATTACAAAGTAAACATTTTGTGTGAATCATATGACAATTACTTCTCATAAAATACAAAATAAGTCATCAACTCTGATACTGTTAGATCAATGATCACCAATGATCTAAGCTTAAAGAGAAGTAACAAGTTTTAATGTCTGCTCAAAATAAACAAAAGATAGCTAAGGAAGCCATAAAGAAAAATTTCTATCAAAATGAGGCTAATAAATTTCCAATATCAACAGTGTGTTAATTAGATGGTAGCAATTCAGGAAAATATTCACTAACAACTTACAGCCCAAAGATATTTTCTTGATGAAATTAATGATCAAACTAAAATAAATCCCTTCCCTATATATGCAGCTACAGATTTAAATCTCAAAACACACACAAAAAAAAAAATTAATGCGATTATGCTTTTTTTTTTTTTGTTACTTTTTTTTTTTGTTTAAGGAGTGGATAATCAAAGTGGCAAGGCAGGAATTTTAAGACAGAAGAAAATATTTTATCTTACCTCCGATAACTCTTGTTGGCTAGTTGTCTCATTTTGACTGTTGTTAGTGGAAGCATTTGTTTCATTAAAATTACTTGTACCTATTAAATAAAAGGAACAAAATTAAATGTTATTGTGAGTGGGTGCTCACTGCTGAAAATGAAAGTCCAAAATACTAAAAATCGGTCACTAGTCAAGATAAAGCTATAAACTATTGTTGATCAGTTTTAAAAAATTATTTCTAAATCACAAAAGCCCATGTGATCAAGCAAGTGCTTTAACATTAAGCTGATGAGAAATTAAATTTCTCTTGGATAAGACGTTGGCCTATTGCTAATAGCTTTCTCTTGGAAGAATTTAATTCAATCTGAGAAACACTGAAATACTCATCATTTCTACAATATCTCCATTTTTATCTCTTAATCAGAAGGGAAAGGCAGTGTCTATGACCCTTTCAAAGGCCTCCAAAACTAGAAGGTGGGAGAAAGGTATCCTCAAGCTAGAGACCTGACCCAAATGCTTGTAACAGAGTGAACACCACTAAATGTACCTATGGTACCAGGTGGTGGTGGTGGTGTTAAACTAGACAACAAATTAAGTCAACAACCCAGATTTAAACTCAAAATGCAGAGAGAAGGAACAAATACTGCAGGACATCCCATTCAGTGTTCTAACATTTCTGTCAGTCCATTGCCATAGTCAGGTACTTATCTAATAACCCAAGAAAGATGAAAAGCAAAGTTAACCTCAGTAGGATTTGAATGCAAGGTATTTCCTCTGATGTTTTAACAACCTGCTAATTCACCACAACATACCATCTCCAATACATATTTAAAATTAGGTAAATCCTTGGCTATTGCTAATCCTTTAGCTGGTTGTCCAGTACCCTAGTAAATTATCCATCATGATTGTTGTAAACAGTTATTGCAACAAAATATTGACTGTCCATTTTTGTCCCGTATTATTTTAACATGTATGAGGTGATACTCAAATTAAAAACAGCCATTTAGACACTCCCTTGTCACTTTTCACTCTTGAAATGCAGTGAGCCTGTGACTGGTACATTAGAAATGTATAATTAAGAACTCTATTAGTCACAAATTGTGATATAAAAAAAAAAAATAAAGTGCTCAATGGGGGCCATAAAATGAAAGGTAAGACCCAAGAAAATGCCACAGAGTAAAAGCCAAGTTCTTGAGAGTGACACAAAGGAATAAGTAAACACTAAATGGTCTATATCAAAACCTCAATATTGATTGTCAGTTATAGCCATATGGATTAAGAAAAACATAAATACCACATATTCTAAGACCCTTCCCTGATAACTTTAGAGTTTTGTATGTAATCAAAAGAAATCAATATTTTAAAGCTTTGATCTGTCAGTATCATGAAAAATTTCATGTACATCTTTGTGTTTTGAAAAGTATTCAATTTTTGTTAATGTTAGATTTTGCTACAGTGAAAAGGTTGGTATAAGTTATAAAAATGTTCTGTTACTTACCAGGAGGAACAAAAATACTTTGTGCTGGAGCTGCAGTAGAGGCTGGAGACAATACATTGAAGAGATTTTCTGGAACAGTTTGGGCTGTAGCATCAGGATTCATTACATCAACATACTGGTTCCTGGCACCTTGTTTTAGAAGAAAAGGAAATAATTCAACAGAGAATAACCACTGTTAATAGATTGCATCAATTAATGAAGAAAACAACTTGAATTATAACCATACAATAAGCATCAAAGATACCAAACATTTTAACAGTCAATTTAAAGTAACCTGGATCCATTAAAGAAAGTATTTATCAATTATATATCAGCTAAGTTAATGTCAATGTAATTATTTTTATTTTTGTTTCATTTTATATTGCATTTGCTGAACAACAGCAGGTTTTCAGGAGGCCAATCATCTCTACATATCTGACTGTTAGACTGACAAGAGATTATCTGTGCAACTAGGTAGAACATATACTACAAACTGTATTTTTATTCAAAACAACCACTTTTTTGTTTTCTTGCCATATTTTGCCTATATACATCAGTGGAAGAAATACAGAGAGGATGGACACACACACACACACACACACACACACACACACACACACACACACACACACACACACACACACACAAACACA
>JAOPUL010000001.1:134826933-134836947 GCA_027564515.1 Octopus rubescens | reverse complement strand
CACACACACACACACACACACACACACACACACACACACACACACACACACACACACACACACACACACACAGACGTTATGTATTTGTTTTGAGCTCTTTAATAAGTTTAAAATCTATGCTCTTTAGAAAATTCAAACTTTAAATTCTCTATAGTCATTTAAAGTTGCATCTCTGACCTTCGTACTTTTTTTAACTTTTGAAAAATGTTTTCCTTGTTTCACCAGTCAGTCAATAGTTTCCTTCTTATTAATATAAAGCAGTCTCACTAATATCCAAACTTCTAGTAGAGCCTATGCTCTATAGTTCTCTTCAGTTTTTTCATTGTAATAGCTCATCTGTACTCGTACAGTATTTGTAGCCAAGGATTTTTAGAATTTTTATTTGGAAATTTTCGTTTCAAACCAGCTGACAAAGATAATATAACTTTCCTATGTAGTAATACTGTATGTATTATGAGTGATTTTACAGTGTTATGTCTGTATACTGAGGTGTTCTAATGTAGTTAGAATAAGGATAATTTAAGCCTTCTAAAGGACTAAATGAATACATTGAAATTATATCGTAACATTGAATCTGGATTTAATGCTAAGAGATAGTTTTGGGCACAGTCGTGGCTGTGTGGTGAAAAAATTCACTTTGTAACTATGTGGTTTTGGGTTCAATCTTGCTACATGGTATCATAGGCAAGTGTTTTCTACTATAGATTCAAGTCAGCCAAAGTCTTGTGAGTCAAATTTGGTAGATGGAAACTGTCTAGAAGCTCATCAAAGGGTCTGTTCCTGTTCTTGAGTAATAGACTTAGTATATCACCAAGTTTAACACTACCACCTGAACCTTGGATTCATGGGGTTACTTTTTTTTTTTTTACCTCTGACTTAGTTACCATATAGAAAAAAAAATGTAGCTTGTAGAAATTGTTTCCTACAGGGTAGGATGAACACAACTCAATAGCTTACTTGCTTGTATGAAACCTTATTTTGTCGATACATTTTTCTATCACCAATATTTAGATAAGTAAAAATGTAGTAGCTCTCATAACAATTGCCAGTTTTTATTGATCTCTGTAACACACTTTTCATTAGAGCTATATGCTGGCAATAATTCAAAGTCATTATTTCTAGATTGTACTTGTAATTCATAAATTGGTTTTTGCAGCCAAAAATTGTTTTGCTGTTCAACAGATGTCTATTGTTTAACTTTTGTCATGGATAAACAAAAGTTTTTCATACATTGTGATGTTTACCTATAAAGGTAACATAATGCATTTGATTTTTAACTATATTTGAGAACAGATGAATTAATATTTTTGTTGATAACTTAAAATAAGCCCTTTTAAGTTAACAATGGAAAAAGCAGTAAGACCTTTGTTCACTCTTATGGTAGCATATCTACATCTTCCCTGAAGATAAAGATTTATAATTGGAGAAATGCTTTTCATCCCAACTGAAAATAATATGTGAGATGGAATTAAAAGCTGAATTCAACATATACTGGTTTCTGTTCCTCAGAGTTTATTGGCTGTATTCCAATCTCATTGAAAGAATCTCACTACACTTACCATATCAATCTTTTCTTTTCTTTCAATATTCCACAATCTTATATAAGTCAATATATTTGGTTTTGTTCCTGTAACAGATTTCCTCATTTTTACAGCGTATAAATATTTTCTCATCAACTCTGAACTATCAGAGGAAAAAAAACAAAACAAACTACTTAACAAATATGACCTTACTATTATTGCTTGTTCTTTCACTTAGGAAGATACTCTGAATGTTAGTAGATCTACCTTCCTTGGAATAACAAGAAAAAAGCTTATCCAAACAATAACTTGTAAATTCGTTACTGAAATTTTATTTATCTATGTTGAAAATTTATTAGTATTGTTTTCTTAATATAGCATTGCCACTGATTGTATAAAAAGGTGTGTATGTGTGGGGGCATGCACTGTGTATCATTTGGTAGAAATTATGTGATGGTGTTACTAGTGTCAAAAGAATCTAATGAGAGTGGTAATGCTGTAACATTCCAGTTGATGTTTTTGGATAATCCTATTTCAATAACTTATTCTTCTTTAACAATGCACACCTTTTAGATTGAAAAATCAATGGCTAGAAAAGATCAAAGTATACGATAAGGATAACCCCTCTCCACAGGCTTGAGAGTCATAAAAACTAGTTTGATGATACTTACAAAAATGACTTACAGTGATAGTTATTAATGTGGTATCACACACTTTAAGTCTTTTGTATTAAAAATTAAGTGTATTAAAAATTCAGTTAAATGTAATGCTTATTTATTCACATTTTTAAAACTTAATTCTGTATTGTATTGTTGCTTTGAGATTTTGAAGATGTGGTTGTTTATTTTTAAAATGATATTGCAGGGTAGATGTGAGAGGCTAGATCTGGCCAGTTTGAACATAAAACAGGTAGAATATTTGGGCCAGATATGGCTGGTTTAAATGCTAAAGGGATAAAGTAATTTTATGCTGTATGTTATACTATTTAGCTAATAAGTTAAAAGATAAAACTGCTGATTGTTCTGTTTAAAGGAGTTTTAACAGAATGTTGTCTTGTAAATGGGCTACTTTTGAAATATTGATTTCACTTTTTTTGCTAAGACACATAAAAACCTCTCAATTCAGTTTATGTTTATGGAAAAAAAAAGTTGATAAAAATAACACTAAAGGAAAATCAAGCTTTATCTTTATGTTGATTTTTCTAAAACCAAGTTCATGTATTTCATTAATGTTTGTTGTGAAAAAACATTATTTCTGTTTAGAGGAGTTACTATTAAAACTAATTACTTAAGAAATCTAAAGTGTTTACTGTTTGTGTAGTTGACAAGAAATGAAACTATACACCTACTCTTTAGAAATATTATCTATATGCTTTCTGTGTGTACAGATGGATGTGTGCAAATATGTATATGGAACAATTGAATAATAATAATTATCAGCTGGATATAGTATACACATGTTTCACTGATTTGTTTCTCTTTTCACACTTATGTGTTTAACAAAGATGGTGTTTAATGAATTCCAGTTTATATATTCATTTAATTTTTTAAGTGTATTTAAAGTATTTAGCGAGGTATCTGCCTCGAAGTTCGTCATGAAGGCTGTTTGAGCTGCTATTGGTGAAACATACAAAAGCTTCAGAATAAAAGAAGTGGCAGTATTGATAAAAGAGCAAAGTGGGTGATGTGTAATAAAGCTATTGATGCACTTAGTGCATCAACAGTTTTATTAGTGAGGTTTGCTCCTCCTTGAATAGGATGAGTAACCTTGGTTTATGAAGCTTTCTGTGTAAAGAAAATTTGTTTGCAAGTCAGAGTAGAAAACAGTTTTCACTCTACAGAATTTATGTAAACATTTTGAAACCATTTGATTGCTGAATATGTTCAGCGAAAAAAAAAGAAGTCTTTGAATTTTACTTTTGAACTGAAATTTTAAATCAGTATTAATTTCTGTGTGTGCTTAGGTAAAGTTAATTTAACTTAGTTTTCATATTTTATGTCACCAAATGTCAGTGCATCAAGTAACAAATTTATGTCTGCCTGTTTTTATCTCTCCCCTCATTGATTACACATATAGATAGAGTATGTTGCTATGCTCATTAGTTGGATGAATGATGCAAGAGATAATAATAAATAAATTGTGTAGTCTAATGAAAAGGTAGAAAGAGGATTGTCTTTATTTATTTATTTATTTATTTATTATTATACATTACTGTAATTAGCAGACCAGAGATAGACTATGAGCCTATTAAGTTTCGGAGAGCCTTTGTTTAATGAGTTACAGGTAGTTGAGTGCAGTTAATACTTTCCTTTGGTGTCTGCAGAATATTGTAAAAGGAAGAAAAATGTTTATAGATATCGGGAAGTATTAGGAAAGAAACACAATGATAGTAGTAATGAATTAGAAAGTAAATATTAAAAAAATGACTGTCATTTCAATTTTACTTTCAAAAAGTGATATTTTCTATTAAACAAATATAGAATATTGTGGTTATAGTCTTTTTTTGCAGAATCTTTATCTGATTTACTAATGTTGGACACTTTTATTGTTTTCTTTATTGACTTCTCTGAATACAACCCCATTGGCAGTAAGAATGAAAAGGGATAAAATTATTGGCTTTTGCTACTTCTGTTAGCTCTGAAACTAGTAGCAAAATAGTATTGCATCAAAATGAGAAATTCAATAATATTAATGAATATGTTTTGTTTTGTTTTGTTTTTATATTGAATGTTTTGTACAAGAGTTGAATTTTTTAGTCATGAAACTAAATTAATTTTTCAAGGGTGACTCATTTAAAGAGACAAGATGTCATGCTTTATAACATTCTTAAAAGAATGGTTCTTTCATTTTCAGATGTTTAATCATTTAATGCAAAGCTTTAAGTCGTAATTTTCCTTTCTTTGTTTGTATTTTAACTGTGATGCCTTTTATATTCAACATGAATACCTTTTTGTGAATAAAAAGCCCAGGAATTTTTAATTCATTTGTTTTATATGTATTGCTAATATTTCTGCTCTTTGATAATCAGACATAGGATTAATTTTCTCTCAGTTCTATTGAGGTTGTAGAACGTTTTTGTTCATTGAATTTGTTGATTAAACAATTCTTGAGATGTTACTTTTTTTTTTTTATATATTTATTTCTCTTTTATTTCTAACTAACAGTATTTAATTTGGTCCCATTGTTTTATTTTTATATTTACATTTATTTTCTATATTTTACAGTTTGGTATGGTATAGTTAACAATGATGGGTGTATAAAAATGAGCTACTAACAAAAATGTAAATTTTCAAATTATAGGAGAATAGAGTTAATTTAGCAGCATTAAAATGGCCTAATTGTGCTAAAGGTTAAGAGCTTAATATCTTTGTTCTTACAATTTTTGTCTATATGACTGATGTTATGTGTGTGCTGCAATATAGAATAAGCACTTTATATGTTGAGTTCAATTTTTATAGCAGTCACTGTTTCTTATATATCTTTATCTCTCATTACAACTCTCATATCTTCTTCATGAGAATTATTTTAGACTTCAAGCCAACCTGGAAAGTATTCCAATGTACTTTAACTCAGACACTAACATCAGTAAGAAGATGAATATGTTTAGAAAGGAATATACTTTGTTTAAAGAATTGCTATTGATTTGTAAAATCTGATGTGCTTTTGAAAGGAAAAATACAGGAAAAATATTTTGTTAACATGTTGAAATCTTGAAGAACTTAATATTGTTAGTCTATTTATTTCTTTATTAGAACCTTAATTCTAATCAAATGATAAGACACCGCCTGAAATGTCTCTTTAATTTATAATGATAAAGTATGGAAAGAAATAGATGATATTCTTTTAGATATTCTCTGTATGGAGTTATAAACCCAAGATTGTTTTAGAGTAAGATTAGTAATACTGTATATAGAATTAATTATTTATATACTCTATAAGGTATTATGTAATTTCCTTCAAATGTTAATTGCCAAATCTATAACACCAGATTATTTATTCTAGCTGTTGACTAATATGTTCTGTCTGACCAAAAGACAATGTATGGATCAAAACACAAGACTTCTGGGGGAGATTGACCTTGGTTGTGATACATATAGCAGAACCAATGGTGCAATAGAAAAAATATCTTACAATATTCAGTTATATTCTGAGTTCAAATCCTGCCAGAGTCAACTTTGTTTTCATCATTTCAAAGTTGATAAAATAAGTACCATTTTAAGTACTGAGGTAAATTTATTTATTGAAAAAACATTTATAGCCATGTGCCTATGTTAAAAATCTATATTTCGTTCTATATTTCACTATAAAAACTGTTCTTAAACATTTTCTGCTTCTGATATAGAAGAATTTTGTGGCAGTTCATTTAATTCACACATGAAAAGAAGATATATTTCTAATGTAAAACAAGAAATACATTGGATTTTACTATTATAAAAAGCATAGTTGCTACTTTACATTAACAAAATCTTTAAGTGTAAGATCATTCAGCATAAAATCTTTTTGAAACAAAATACAAACATAAAATGGAACCCAGTTTTAGAATGTGGCTACAGACTAGAAACCTACCTTTCTTAGTTTTTGGAGTACAAAATTTAAACCGTATTATTAAAAAGATTAAAAAAAATTTTATGTTGATAGTGACTGATAATCAGTGATGACAGTGGTGGTGGTGTTAGTGGTTGTAGTTGTGATGGTGATGCTGATTGTGGTGTGTGTGTGTGTGTGTGTGTGCACGCGCATGTGCATGCATGCACACAGTTGTGTACTTGGATGTATGAGCATTTGTGGGCATGCATGCATTTTATGTTTAGTAGTAAAGTCTTTGCAGGTAAGAAATTCTCATTTCCTTGATCCATTAAAACAGAGAATTGTTGCATCTTTGCTTCAACATTTCATGCTTTAATCTAATCTTTCATGGCTGTTGGTTTTTAACTGCTAATCTGTTTGAAGTTAACATAGATTTCATTGGCTACATTGATCTTAGTATCAATGCATAGCAATTGCATTATTGACTCAGATGTATATTAAACACTTCATAACAAACATATTACAGCTACACATCCTGGTTAAAACAAGTTTCTCTAGTTGTCTGAATAAGCTACACAAAGATTTTATTGATATACATAGCTGATGTTCAAATTAAACTGTAAGCTGGTAAAATTATTTTGTACTAAACTTAGATCAATATCCAATGTTATTTTGATCATCATTTTTGGATTTCCTGTAAGAAAAGTTCATATTTGAGTTCATATTGAGTCACCATCAAGCATATTTCTTTTTTAATATTAATATTATTCCTTATATAGACATTCTAAGAATTAAAAGAAAAGAATAACTTTTACATAAAAATGAAAACAAAAACACTTGACATTAAATTCATAGAAAACAGTTATGTAATTCTCACAGTTGAAGTTACCTAAAAATAGTCCCATAAAGAAATGTCGTTCACTCAAAGTAGATGGAACCCAGGGAAGAGGGAGACCCAGGAAGACATGGGACGAAGTACTGAAGGACACCCTCAGGACGCTGACCCTTTCAGATGAGATGACGGGTGACCGAGATGCTTGGCGCATGGCTGTATTAAAGAAGACCTGCCTGCAACGAGAGTCCTGTGCCCATTTGGCACCTGTGTCTAAAGCAGCAGTGTCGAGAGCCCTGTTGCTAAAAGCGGCAGCGACCATGTTGAAAGTGCTGATGCTAAAAGCAGAAGTGACCGTGTGGAGAGTCCTGTTGCTAAGAGCGGCTGCATCGAGAGTCTGGTTGCAAGAAGCGACCGCGTCGAGAGTCCTGTTGCAAGAAGTGGCTGCATCAAGTTCTGTTTCTACTTTTTTGTTATTTTTGTTAAAGCAAGCATGGAAACAAGGCCAAATGACAGGATAAATCCTAGCATACAGCTACTGGTAGCTTTAGTTTAAATAATAAAACAACTAAGTCAATCTTATTAGGATTAGCTAAGGATAAAAATCACTCAACATTTTCTTTTCACCAATTAAAGAAACTATTAGATTAGGATCATTGCTCTTGATATGGAGCTTATTTGATAATGAATTTTAATTACACAGATATCTCTCAAAATTTAGCTTACAATTTATTTTGTTTTACTTGTTCATGATCATATGGGGACTTCAGAACAAAATATTTATTATATTTCATTTCAATCTATCTCTCATTTAATTTGAGAGATGGAAACAATATACTTTGATTTATTAAATCTATGGGTTTTCATTGAAATAAGCATAATTATTGTTTTCAAAGAAGAGTATTGTAGTTTGCTTGAAGTGTTGTGAAGTAAAATAACAAATAATGAAGACTGAGAGTTTTTAACAATGTGAAAAGGGAAGGAGGTTAAGTAGCCTTTATATATTTATATATCATCAGAATTGAAGAGCTTAAAGATCCTGCCATGTTGATTGCTGTATGGGCAGTGACCCTGCTTTGTGCATGTGATGGAGGGTGTGGCAATAGGCGAATATAGTAGCAGCAGCAGTTCCCAAATTTTCTAAACATTGACATGCTAAGTTCAAATGAACTAAGACAGCAAATACAAATTATATAAAATCATTAGATACATATTCCAAAATAACTAAGAATTTTTTGGATACAGTGTGTTATATTGAGTTACTTAAGGATTTTGAGCACCATCAGAATGATGAAGAAAAGGATATGTTACTTTTTTTTTTATTCATTGAAAACAATGGCATTTAATAATTTTTTTCAAAAGCTTTTTATTATTTTTGTTTAGTTTTTGGTAAAAATCAATTTATGATTGATTTCAAAGTGTTTTTGATTTCATAGTTAATGTATTTCCTATATTTTTCAAAGAACTAGTAGTTTGCCTTGGAAATTAGCAACAAATATTTTTAGTGTTTCTATAATATTCTGTTTTTATGTTTTATTAACTTTTTCAAATTAGATATTAACAAACAACTTCATGATTCAATAGTTATTCTAGAAAGTACACATTCTAATGAATTTCTTATTAATTTAATATATAGGAATTTAGAATTTATTAAATGTTTCAAATGAATTGGTGTTATAAGGATTATATTTTGGATTATTAAACCTCATCTTTAGATGTGGTTATAATCTGAAGAATTCCAATCTTATACAAAGTTATGACTATATTTTACCTAAAAGTGCTTTAATAGTACTGCAGAAATGAATTGAAAAAGAAAAAAAACTATTTAAAACAATTTAAAAAGTTGAACTGAAACATGTTTATTTGGTCTTTCACTGATTTCACTCATTATACTGTGACCATGCTGGCATAACTCCTTTGAGGGTGTAGTTGATTACATCAACTCTTAGTACTTATTTTAACAACAACAGAAGGATGAAAGGCAAAGTGGATTAGGGTGGAATTTGAACTCATAGAATCTAAAGAGTTATAGGTATTTTTTGTCTGATTTTCTACTAATTGTGCTATCTACTCACTATTTTTGATCAAGTATAAATGTAGGCACTAAGGACGCATGAAAGAAAATCAAAACTCAGTAAGTAGTTACTCAAGTTTGGTTGTCTCTCAGGTTGCTTATATTTGTATCTACACTTAGTTTAAATGCTACACGTATTCTTTCTTAAATTGAATTATTTGAAGACTAATCTAAATGTAGAAATGATATAATTTTACAGAATATTAGTGAGATCAAATTTGGGAAGTAGCTAAATTAAGTTCTCTGTAGGAGAAATGTATGAAGTGATTTGGTTGAAAGAATAAGGTATTTGGCTGTCTGTCTAGATTTCATCAGTTCAAATCAGTTTTTGGCAGTTTGTTTTGTTTTTGAGCAGGAGACATTACGATCCCTCATTTCAGATCATGTAATAAAAATATGTAGCAGATCAATTTGGTTTCAGCTTCAGAGCTGAACCCCTCCATTCATTTCAGTCAGCCCTGCCATTGGTTCAAGATTGAATGTGATGGCTTGTGTGTACAGCTGACTATTCCACATAAAACTACCAGGTAGAGTTGTTGTACAACCTTAAGAGATTTCTACAACTATAGGGAAATAAACAAAAATTATACTGCATCTTTATTTTCTATATTCTTCTTTAAAATATCCAAAAAAGATTTATAAAGAGCTTCTTTATTTTATTGTGTGTGTGTGTCTGTCCTTACATGTGGTCATATGATGGAGCCTATCTGCAGCATAGATAGTAGTTTCTCAACTTCCTTTGCACTTGAGAACATTGTTGAAAGGGATACAGGAATTGATATATGGAAATATGATGCATTGTGATGCATTGCAGATCTGTCCACCTCAGCTATTACTGAAAAACATGTGCTGAAAAGAGGATGATGATAATGTTGATTATGTGTACACACACATGCAGGCATGTAGGCAGTCAGTCAAACATATATTCTTTAGTTTTATGTAAATGCTAAATACATTCATTACTTTAATGAGAGAGAGAGAGAGAGAGAGAGAGAGAGAGAGAGAGAGAGAGAGAGAGAGATACACAACTACTAAAAATAAAAATAATACTACTACTACAA
>JAOPUL010000001.1:134701122-134715958 GCA_027564515.1 Octopus rubescens | reverse complement strand
TACTAGCTTCATTTCTCTCTAGCCTTCGCATATCCTCTGAATTCAGGGCCCATGTCTCACTTCCATGTAGAATAACCATTTGGACACATGCATCATACAGTCTTCCTTTTGCTCTAAGAGAGAGCCCTTTGGTTGCCAACAGAGATAGGAGCTCTCTGAATTTTCTCCATCGTATTCTTATTCTAGCCACTACACTATCTGTACAGCCTCCCCCACTACTGATCATATCCCCTAGGTAGCAGAATTCATCTACTACCTCTAAGGAGGGCATTTGACCGACTTGGGTACATGAGTATCTGCAGTTTTTATGGCTCCTGTGCATCTTCTATATAGGAATCCTATTTTCTTTGATAATCTACCCAATATTCCACTGCACCTCTTATGTGTCTATAGCTTACACAGGGTACATCATATGGAGTTCCTGCCTACTCCTTTCATACAAATCGAGCAGGGGCATTTACCTGATGAGTATAGGGTCCTGTCTGTTTTCTTGCTTACTAAAACCTTCGACTTTGCTAAGTTAACCTTAAGACCCCTAGATTCTTGGTTTTGCTTTCACACTAGGAGTTTCCTTTCTAGCTCATCAATGGAATCCCTGAGGAGGGCAAGATCGTCTGCATAAAGCAGTTCCCAGGGGCTGCCTGTCTTGAATTCCTCTGTTATAGCCTGGAGAACAATGATGAAGATTAAGGGGCTGAGGACTGACCCTTGGGGAACCCCCACCTGTACACTGAATTCTTTGCTGTACTCATGATTAACTCTCACCTTACTGACAGCTCCTCTATACATAGCCTGTACTGCTTTCACTAGCCATTCGTCTACTCCTAGCCTCCTTAGAGCCCACCAGATAACACAGTGGGACACTCTATCGAAGGCTTTCTCTAGGTCAACAAATGCCATGAATAGAGGTTTATCCTTGCCTAGGTATTTCTCTTGTAGTTGCCTGACTATGAATATGGCATCTGTAGTGCTTCTCCCTGAGACGAAGCCAAACTGCATATCATCTATTCTAATTTTATTTCTGATTAATTGAGCTATAACCCTCTCTGTCATTTTCATCACCTGGTCCAGAAGTTTGATACCTCTATAGTTGTTCCTATCTAAGGCATCTCCCTTACCCTTATAAGTGATAATATATTAAATTTTCATTTTATTTCATATGTATGCTCGCATTACAGATCATATTAATCAAGGTTTATTATTTACTAATACCTTTAAAAGCAAAACAGAGACAGCAAAACAATGAAATGTTCTTAATTTCTGCTTATATGCAGTTCCATATCTTAGTTTGTGTATATTGTTTTAATAACTTGCTTCAAAAGACTATAAGATGAATGTGATCTAGCCATGACCATCCAATCAGTGTTCAATAGATATGTAGTATATATTCTTAAATATAATGTTAAAATTGATACAATTGGCAAAGATTGGTTCCATGGAATTACTACTGTCATTATAAAATACATAATCCAGAATGTAAACACTTCCAGTATTGAATGTTTCAAGTATTTTATTTTATGTTTACATTCAGATAACAAAAGTGTTTACATTTCTCAATAATGAAAGTATTATATTCTGGCCTTTCATACTGAAGGTCGATGGCAGTAATTCCTTGGAATTCATGTTTGCCAGTTGTGACATTAAGGCACTACTGGATCCCTTTACTGTTGCGTTAAAAGGTCACTTTTGTTCTGTTTAGGATTTGTGAACTTTTACAATGTATCCTATACAGCAATTATAATAAATCTGACTAAACTCCATTTTCTATACATTATAATTCTAATGAAAATTAGTGCATATTATACACAAGATATATTTTTCCTGTAATTTCTTTACCCATAATTAGTGTGCAGTATACATGAGTGCATTATAATATGAATAAATAAATACAGTATGTGTGTGTGTAATTCAGGTGATATGGAAAGTATTCTGTTGTCAGTGTTTTTGTTAGTGTCAGCCATTTTTTTCAGGGTCGGTGTGTCCTGTTGGTGAGCTGGTTGCACACATACATTAAATTCTAATGTAGCTTTATGACAATGATTTGTCTCTTTATTCTACATCCCATGACCATTGTCATATGTTCGAATTTCCTTTGTTGGCTATTATGTTTTTTTTCCTCGAAAGAACAATATGTTGATTAGTAGTTCCATTCCATATCATTTTCTTTTCTTTTTTTTTTTTTTGTTCTTGTAAGGGAGTCAAGCCAGTGAAGAAGTGAAATGTTTTTTCTTCAGGATATTATGTTTATACAGTTAAATATACATTTATTCAAAATTCCATATTTTCTTTTATAAATGTGTCGAGGAACATGTTTCTGCATGATAGACATTTCATTATATTATTTATAGACAATTCATTATATTACTTCTAGGTAGTGTATTCAGGTTATTGTCTTCATTTTAAATTAAGTAAAGAAAGAGAGAGTTAGTTTATATCATGCAAGGACATATACATAAACACACACACACAAATTCTGTCCTACCAATACACTACATCTAAATACATATGCACATACATACACCAAACTTGATAGCTAACACACATGCACAGCTATCCATGCTATACACATACATGAATCAACTCAGCACACACTCACTTACACAAACAACACTATATACACATCCATTTACACAACACATGAAGAATCCCTAGCATACTCACACACTTCCCACTTTCACATGTGTATACTCACCACTGATACACTAAAAGAAACACACATACAACCGCAAAGAAAATCACATACATAGACCATGTATAAAATTATATGCACTAGGCTCCATGGACACACACATACACACATATTAGACTTGATCAACATTCACAACAAAGAAATACACACACACTCATAAACTATGACATACACATATTCCCTACAAAAATGCAATATCTGCAAAGAATCTCAAGTGTGACACACTTCACTCTTACACAGTCGCACACACATATATACTCACCACCTACACACTAATAGAAAGAGGTACACACAGCTCCAAAGAAAACCTTCCTGCATACAAACAATGACACACACTCACATGTGCATACACACAAAATCATGTCTATTCGGTTCACACTGTATATGCTAATACTGAAATGTATGCACACATACACTAATACACCACCAACACACATGCATGCTTTAATGACACATAGACATACATATACACATGCAAACACTTGGGTCTCAGTTGCTTCCTCTGTTATTCTTGTATGTATGAAACTGCTATTCTGTATGTATGCATAGCAATATGAAGTTAGCTGGTAAGGCCATCAGGTATCTTCTGTTTAGGTTCCCTGGCTTCACCTTCATTTCAGTTTCTCTAAATGCTCAAGGTTTACCTTTTTTTGATCACATGTTATTCAATGAACTAAGCCTCTTTGTTTCCTTATGTTGTTGAGAACTTTCTGGTGGTCTTTGCTTATCTAAAGACCTTGATGTTTGTACTCTATCTGCACAGGACATCTCAGGAACAATATCTCTGCAGCTTTTACACTTGTTGGTTGTTATTCCAGTCACGCAATCATATTTAAGGATAGTTTCTATGTATGTCTGTAGGATTTCTTTTCCTTACTCTTATTGATAGCTGTTTATTTGACAAAATATATTTGATCTCACCCTAAGCAACTTTGACCTGTCCAATCCTTTAATTTCTTAGATGTTGTTTTTTTTACCATCTAATGTAACGGTGGCTTCACAGATATTTAAAACTATCAATTTCTTTCAAAGTTGTTCCATTAATTCTTCTATTACAAATTAGTAGCATTTTCTTTGAAATTTTCACCCTCTCTCTCTCTCACACACACACTGTAACTATTATATATATACCTGTACTTGTATGTGTAAGCATGCATCTTTATATTTGTGCAAGTATTTTCTACTTCAGTCTTGTGTTTATCAATATCTGGAAAATGAAATTGTGAGATGGAAAATGTGAGAAGCCTGTTACATATATAAGTGTGTGTGTGTGTGTGTGTGTGTGTGTGTGTGTGTGTGTGTGTGCGTGTGTGCGTGCGTGCGTGCGCACTGTATGCATGCATATGTTTGGCTATGCTGGTATAAAATGGTACATTGAATTGATTACCTTTATGCCAAAAGGTAAATTAGATGTTCAATAAATAGAAGCCATTAAAATAAGTACCTTGACTTATCAACTAAAATCCTTGAAGTCCATTCCCCATCATGTCTATAGTCTGATGGCTGAGATAAGTGAGAGAATACACATATGCATTTGTGTGTATGCATAAACAAATTAGACATATGTTTGTAAACGACACTAATTTGAGATTGGTGCATGTGTGTACGTATGTACTTTTACACTTGTGTATGGCAGTTTGATTGTGTATGTATTTTACCACCATCTTCAAAGACAGATGGAAGCCAATGATGGATATATATGTATAGGCATTTGTTTTCACATGAATTTTTAACCCACCACCACCACCATCACCACCACCACCACCACCATGGAATTTTTTAACTACCTTCAAATTTTTTATTAAGCTATTTTTTAAATAGTCCTCAGGTTTTTGTTTTGAATGTAAGAGATTCAGAAACTGCAAATTAGAAAAGTAAAAAAGGGACTTTTCTTTTAGTTTTTTTTTTTATTCTGTATATAAATACATTCTGTTTTATATTTTCATTTTCATCCTGAAACAACATTTAAAATTTTCAGAAAGTGAAAGAAGTAACACTTTCAAATGTAAACAAAATTTATTTTTACACTTAAAATGAAAATGAAATATATTTATATACAATAACATCAAAAAGAAAAAAAAAAAGAGTACTGCAGCTGTAAATCCCTCAAACCTAATCAGTTCCCAACAAAATTTTAAAAAAAGGAAAAAAAAAAACCCAAACAATTTTTGCTCCAGATTCTGATGTTCAAAACATAAACACTGGTAGACTTTAATAAAACAAAAAGAAAAATGCCAAAACAAGTATAACTAAAAAGATTTTTAAAAAAAACCTATACTAATGAATAAGTTTATATATTGGAACCACAGTCACTTGTGGGTGAAATTCAGTACTTAGAAACTGTGAAGCAGCCTTTCATAATACTTATATATGTGTTCTGTGTGTGTTTCTCTGTATCCATGAATGTATATGCATTAATACCAGTGTTATGTCTTATAATCTCATAGTTTTACAAATAGAGATTGATAAAATAAGCAATTCATAAAATCTGTAAAGGGATAAGGGAATGAAAAATTATATTTGTATGTGTGTATTTCTGTGTGCATTTATGTCAACACCAGTGTTATTTTTTGTCTCATAACTAAAATCATTATATTTGTTTTTTTATTAAAATTATTATGAACCGTGTACAGCTCTATCTTGAAGAGTTTTAATTTTGCATTGTCCTTCAATTTGCTGCCATTGGTTTCATGATAGAAGTAGTTTCCACAAAGCAGAAAAATTTCACATGTGACTGCACATTATAATATTGCTGCCAGTGTTTGAGTCAACAGTATGCATTTAAATCTTTTCTGCTGGGAAGGCATTTCTAACTCATATTTGAATATATATATATATATATATATTCAGAGCTCTTCTTTCTACATTAAATGTAAACATGTTTTAGAAATCCATATATATTCTTATGGGTAGTAACCCTGTGCTACAGGTTTTCAATAGTGCCAAAGAACACCCCGAAAGAAAGTATTCTATATGGCAATATTGAGGGTGAATGCTTGTTTAGAATCTCCAGTGTTATTTTGGATAGCCATTGTAAGGACCTTGATTTAAATTTGCCCTGATCTTACCAGTGAGAAATAGTTGTGGCTCCCTATGTGTTTACTAGAAAAGTTTTTCTGGTAACTTGCAAAAACTAGCAACCCTTAAAAGAAAAACCAAAAAGAAAACCCCTTGGAAGTAGCTTTCATAAGTATGTATACTTAAAGGGATTCTGGAGGGTAGCAGTTAAATAAATTATGAAGGCAATCATGATTGCTAGCAGAAATCTGAATAAAAATTGATACACTGCAGTAGAGACACTTCAGACCTGTTAGACAATCCCCCTAGTGCTGTGGCATGATGAAATGCACCCTAATTTATATTGCAAAGAGATTTGTAGGAAGAGCATCCAGCCATAAAAGCCACACCATAACACACCAACGATTGGCAGTTTTATCTGTTGTTATGTATATCAGATGATGAAGGATTGTGCTGGAAGAAACCTATCTAACTGATACCAGTATAAATAAATGGACACATAATAATGATGATAATGGTGGTGGTGGTGGTGGTGACTGATGATGCCACCACTGTTTTATTTTTTAACTTCTTGGGCACCTTAGGTAAAGTGTAATATACTAAACTTATTGAGATAATAGCAATAACAAAATTTCATATATTAATACGGGGTAAATAATTTGAAAGGTGCAGGATACAATCAATAAAATCAACTCTGAACCCATTACCTGGCATTTACTGTATCAACTACAGAAAGATGAAAATCAAAGTCAGCACTATCAAGATTTAAAGTCAGAACTTTGAAGGACATAACTAATTACTGTTAAGCAATTAGTCTGCCACGCTACTGTTTCTACTATTCTAATAATAATAATGATGATGGTGCAGTCTTCTTAAATTAGTCTAGAATGGGAGATTTATGGAAAAATGGAAATGGAGAAAATACAACAATATTGGTGATGACTACTTCATTTGACTAGGCAGAAAGCCAATTTTGTTAGAAGTTGTTATAATTAATTGAACTGACTTCAGCTATATTTTGCTGATCATTTCTGTTAGCAGGATAAAAATTCTTCAATTGCTCATCACTTTACTAGCTGTCTATTACAGAGTTAGTTGTGCTGCCACAGAGTCTCCCTCCTTAATGTTACTTCCTAATTACTTAACAAACTAGAATATTAATGATATTGCTAGCTTTGAGACAGAAAAGAGCAACAGTCCTATTGGCAATATTGGAACCATAGATATCTATTGCAATCACATTACCAATTGCATTATTATATAGGGTTATTTCTTCTTAAATAAAGTACCATGTACATAAATTGTTTCTACTGTATTAAGTGTGCTATTTTAAGTCTTAAGTTGTCAGTCAATATAGGTTAAAGTGGCAGAAGCAACAGTTTATAGTACTTTGTTTGAGGAAAGGAAATGGCAGGCACTACTACAGTAGCCCCTGCCACTTCCTTTCCTCAAACAATTGTAATTGATAATGTGGTTATCCAGTAAATAATGAGTCTGTGGTTCAAATCCCATCAGAGGTCCTTTCTTTTTCTATATGCTTATGCTTTAGCCAGAGGAAGCAGGGTAGCATCTATTTACTTTTGGCAGAGCCTCTGAGACTGCCAAGTAAATCGGAAGAAGAAACCACATATACTGATACAGTGGGAATCAGCAATATAAAGATATAAAGTTATCCTCAGCTCAGAGACCTGGTTAGAATACATACAGCAGAATAAACTTTGCTAAAGGCACCCAAGGGCTAGGTGGGGATGTTAAACTGGGCAATGAATTAAGTCTACTACCCATATTGATAAACTTTATCTTTGTTGTATTGTGCTTATTTAGTGCTTTTCTGTTTAATATTAATTATTGTTTACAATAGCATTTATAGGTGCTTATAATGTCATCTTAACAGTTAGAATATAGTAGATATGAAAAGGGACATTTCAAATGTCTATACACTTCTTAAAAAGACTTTTATGGTATAACTGTCCTTAGATGCATGTTTGCTTATCCATTTGAAAGAATGTTAGACTAATGAAACTTTCTTTCTTTGTTCAACTTACAGTTTGCTGCATAGATTTTCAAAGTTGTATTGTGAATTGCAACATTTTTTTATATATTATTATTAACTACTGAAATTGTAGGTGAAGACTTTTAGACGAAATAAATTTGAAGTTATAAAACTTTAAAAAAGTTTTATAAGTTTTCATCATATGTCTATTTTCCATGTTGGCATGGGTTGGATGGTTTGACAAGAACTGGCAAGCCAGAGGACAATAGAGCTTGGCACAGTCCTCTGGCTTGCTTGCTCTTGTCAAACTGTACAATCCAAGCCAGCATGGAAAGTAGATATTAAATGATGATGATGATGTTGATGAAAACTTATAAAACTTATTTTAAAAAAAACAAAACAATTTGCTCAGACCTTTCAATTGATTCAGTTGAATGTTGTTTGTTTCTTTTTAAATGCTTCCATTGATAAAATATTAATCCTGACTTTTTCTTTGGTTTTACTAATGATAAGTTGATAAGCTTAAGCTATATTTATTGTCCTGTGATCGTGATTTCGTTTTATATGTGTTTGCCAATGGTTGTATGTGAGACAGACCTGCAGATTCAGATATAATGGTACTCCATCATAAAGTGATGCTAGCATGACAATTTTGCAAAGTAACATGTCTCACTGAAGAACACAAAGCTACTTCTGTGGCAGGTTTGAACCTATAAGTCAGGAGTAAAGGACCTGAACCATTCAGTTGCATGTCTACTTGAACTGGCTTATTCTAACCTATAATAAGCATTTTATCTCTCAATTGTTACTGACATTAGATGCCAACATTAGTTATTCTCTGCACCTCAGAGGCAAGTCAATGACTTTGAATAGTTTTACAGTACATCATCTCTTCTTAAGATTTCGACATCAGACATGAAAATTAAATCAGTCCTGCAAACCATAATTTAATCTATCCCTTTTCTTTTGGATTCTGATAACTTGCCAATTAAATTATGCTAACTTCTCTATTAAATTGATAACAATGAAACAATATTGAAAAGCTGCTTGCTTGAGTTAGAAACTTGTCAGCCATATACAGTCTTTACTTCTCAGGTGCAGATGAAGTATTTCAATAAATCTATCAAATGTGACTAGTTTAATAGCCTTAGTCCAATAGATCTGTATTGAATCCAAGTCTGTAGTCTGTAGTAGAAACAGTTTCAAAGATTCTTAGTTTTCATGAAATGGACAAATATAGAGAAAAAAAAGTAATGGAATACAGATTTAATCTGAGACAACTCTTTGAGACATAACTCTTTAGTGACACTACAAAAAGTGTTGGTTTTTATTGTTTTCTGGGTTTTTTTTTTGTAAGTATTGCTATAATGTGAGCAATTTGCTTTCGGTTCCCTAATGAAGTAATATAAGTGTTTTTTAAAATAAGCCATCTGATCTAAAAGTGAAATATTTACAAAGTTTTTGTAAAACTGTAGGCTTTCAGTAGCTGAATCTCAAGACAAAACAAAAGCAACAAAAGGTCAGCCACAATTTGTTGAGGTTGATGAAAATATCAAATTTAAAACTTGCTGCAATATGTATAAGACCTGATATTTCAGTTATAAATACTAAACTTATTATGTGCCCTGTGAGTTTTCAAAATAATTACTAGCACATGACATGCTTCATTTATTTCTTGTGCTGATGTCCAACAAACAAAACAATTTCCAGGTTGCTGAATACCAAATATTCATTACTAAATTCCCCAATTTTTTACTTTTAATACTCACATGTGTGTGTGTGTGTGTGTGTGTGTGTGTGTGTGTGTGTGTGTGTGTGTGTGTGTGTGTGTGTGGACATAATGTCTTTTTAGTGTTAAATATAATTCTAATGATTTGATTATCTTCATTTTTCTTTCCATAGAATCTGATCTGAAGAGTATGTTCTAGGTAAGTTTTCATTACTTTTTAAAAAATTTCTTTTTTATTAGTTATTTTTCTTCTTGAGTTAATCCTCTTTTAAAGAATGGATGTGCTAAAAGTCTACTTCTGAAGTGATAAGAATGGCTGCTATTGTTTCTTCATATTCACTTGGGCTGGCTATATAGTAAAAGCATGATAAACATTGAAATACTGAAACAGGAAATAGATTATGAATTGATGCTTTACAAGTAACTTTTCAGACAGTATGGCAACTAAGTATTAGCTGTTTTAGAAGTGTAGCAAATGCATTAGAAGTAGATATTTCTCAGCATAAGAACAAGTATAATATTTAAGAGCAGCAACCAAGAATGCTATATTAAATTAAATAGAAAGCAGACACTATCTTATGAGATAGTTTCTTTTTAGCACATGTAGCATCCAGCTAACTAGTTGGTGCTGTATAAACTTGTTACATCAAACTGTTTGTTGGGTTGCTAAATTTTGGCTTGGACTAAGTTCCTTTTCAGTTTTTACCTGTGCCCTAATTTATTTGGCTGTGTTGATATATTTATAAACATTTCATTTTTTAAATATTATTTTTGATCTTTTATATATTTCATAATATTTATGAAATAAGTATACGATCAAAAATAAAAAAATAAATGAAAAAAAACAGCCTATGAATATCATAAAACATTTATTTGGAAAGAATAATTGTTAAGTATTAATTTATTCTGGTTTGAGAGGATTCAGTGTACCTACTGTAAACTCCAAACCATTAATCAGAATCCAGTTATTTCTGTTCTACTTCTAGATAAATAGAACATCAATGGTATGATATAAACTTTAAAATTTTCAGTGGAGACTTTATCTATTTGTTCATCTTGACTCTTCTGTCAATAACTGCTTGATTGAGATTATCATATTAGAACACTGGCTAAATTGAACAGGACTCTGAATGGTCAAAACTAGTAACTGATACAAATGATAAAGATACTAATTAATCAGTATTACTGTCATTATCTTCCTACTCACCTAACCCTCATATATAACCTGGAAGTTGTTGAGGTGCTAAACAGCTGATGTGCAGTGTTTCTCCATAAACTTAGGTGCCTTGTCAATTTTCTTGATCTACAATAACAACTATGGCCATTATTAATATGGACCATGTCTAAGAGGGTGTAATAGAATCATTGTTTACAATCAGCAAGGTTTGAGCATGACCCAGAGTGTATTATTAAACTTGGTGCAACAAGCTCACTCAATAAAGCTTATTGATGTTTACATTGTCTCAAATTGTCTGTTAGCTGCCATGATTATGTTGTCATACATCGATCTGGGCTCTCTCTCTCTCTCTCTTTCTTTCTCTTTCTCTCTTCCTCCCTCCCCCTCTCTCTGTACCTACAATCATTATATACTTACATAACCATATCTTTAATATGACTATGACAAAGAGGGTAAAAACTATCACTTATCTCATATGAACAATCATTAACTTGTATTTGATATTTTAAAATTGTCTAATGCCTGGATTAATCTGAATCTTCGATACTTATTTGTCTCTTCTTAAGAGAAATACTTATTAATTTCATATGAAATAAGCTTTATGAAAAAACAAAAGAAAACAAATTAAAAAAATATATTATTAGATGTTCGGTGTAAGATTATCACAACTTGTTCAAGAAAGACCATTACCACAAAAGAAATGTTGGGACAGTTAATAAAGAAGTTGGAGTTGGAGGTTGGTGTTTTCGGGTTGGCAAGGAATAGAATGAGATGATGATTCCCAAATCATAAGACTGAATGTACTGTTGGTGAAGGGTTTAGGCAAGGTGATCAAATAGAAATGTAAAGTGGCAGGTTTTAAGAAATATGTTTGAGTAGAGGTAGGATGTCACATGGCATTAAGTCAGAATTAAAGATGCTTCAGTAGGGAAGCTTTATCAAATAAGTAGTGATCAAGAATTACATCATCACAAATATGAGAGAATTAATCACTCTATAGTAATAGAGAAGTAATGAATATTCAGGGCTACTTCTTTCCCCTAAAAAGTTAGTTATGTCTCGTTTGATTTATCTCTTAGATTGCCTGAGACAGTGTTTGGTTAAATAAAAATTTATTAGAATTTGTCATTAGAAAAAGGGTTCATTTGATAAATAATATAATGGAGACTACAGTAGGAAGAGGTTAGGAGAGGAGAGGTCAAAGTATGAGAGAAAGGTGCCAGAACAGAACAGGTTTCTTGCTGTAGAGGAGCTATGTAGCTACTCAAGAGAAGAGAGGATGGGAGTAACCAGGTTGTAGCTGGAGGGAGGGAGGTGGGAGAGAGAGAGAGAGAGAGAGAGAGAGAGAGAGAGAGAGAGAGAGAGAGAAGTGGGGGTTAGATAGAGATAAAGTAGTGGAGCTGGAAAATGTAGTGGTTTATTTTGATAAATAATACAATGTACAAACTTTGCTATAACTGTTGTGGTTGAACAGTTGTAACACTGTCATTGTTTTATTCAGCGCTAGTACTTATTTATAAATCTCAAAAGCTAATGCTGATTTTGGTAGAATTTAGACTGGATCTCTTAGATGTTAGACCTAGTGCCATTTAAACCATTTCAACTTTTTTATATTGATGTTGTGATTATGATGATGATTGCTAGAATTATCATAAATATGTAGTGTAAATCAGTTTCAAATCTAACTGTGATGGCTATATTTACTGCTCTTACTAAAACTCTGAGTACAACAATTTTTCATGTATACTCTTCTTTCTCTCCAACTCTAAGCTTTCATACTTCATTTGAAAAATCATCCACATCACCATTGCTGCTCTTGCTAATATAACTGCTATTAACTTTTTATTCAGAATTGTTATGAGAAAAATAACACAATTGCCTATCTTACTTATTTGGTATTAGGAAAGCTTCAAGAACATGTTGGTTGATAGTATCAGTGGCAGCAGCATATGTCACTTTTCCAGGCTGGCATGGGTTGGATGGGTTTTACTGAGGCAGTGTTTTATGGCTGGATGCCCTTCCTGTCATCAACCCTTTTAGACATCTAACACACTGGGATGCAGTGTACCTTTTCTAAAACCAGCGTTGATAATCCAATCCAATCTAGGGAAAAGGTTCTAAGCATCATCGATTAAGATTATTTCTTTACATGTTACTTTGTAGCAGTATCCATTTGAATATTTCTTGTTGAGGCCCTTTCTGTTATTTTAAAATCTTATGTTAATATCCTTTAGAGAACGGTTTCTTTGTTTTAAAAATATGAAACTTCTGAAAGTCAAATGAAATTGGAATTCCATTGAAATCTGCTGGTTCTTTACAACACATCATCTATATTTGCTTTTCAACCTCTCCATCTCATCTCTTTTCAAACATGATAGGTTCTGTAAAATGTTTCTCATAAAACATAAATACATAGGAATTCATGTAAATTATAAACTACTCACACTATTTTTTGACTATTTACATATTCTCTTGGTGTTTTACACCTTAAGAATGTGTAAATTTTATCAACTCAATTCTGGTATTTTCTACTATTCTAAACCAGACCTACATTTCATCAACTGACATTGATAAAATAGATAAAATAATTTCACTTCTACTAAATCCTTTCTTCTATAATAGACTTCAGGTCTATTATAATACACTAATGTTACTTCGAAAATGCATTTAAACATTCAAAAGAAACTCTTTTAAAGAGGGGAGGGGTGGGATGGGGAGCTCCTCTCTCAATGGATTTATTTAAAAATCACTAACAATTTCACAACCAGGTTTTAATTTGGTGATGGAAAAATCTTGGATGGAATCTAAAATTGCAAATTGTTTTCTAGTATAATATTTAACCACTTAAAATGATAGTTTAAAAATTAGTTCAAATTGTTTGTTTTTGAAGATAGATGTAAAAAAAGAAATCATAAGTTCTCTAGTTTTGAAATGCCAGTGGTTATTGGAACAGTAAAGCTTAATCTTTAATCACTAAGTTAAGACATGATAAATAATGATATGCATTTTGAATTATTGCTATAAAAATTCTGAAAACTGCTTTTTATTTATTTGTATATTTGTTGCTTGTCTTGGCTGCATTTATTGATAAAAAAAACAAATATTGTTGTTCTTGTTTTTAATTTGAATAGTCGTAATGCTTAATTAAGTATGCAGCCAAACACAGAAGCTATTAAGATGTCAACATGACACGGTCATTAAAGTGTTAGTCTATGGTAACAAATAAATCTAATTTAATCTAATAGCTAATAGCTGTGGGATTAACTAAGCTTTAATGTATAATACCAAAACGTCAATTAAAGATAGAGTGCTGTGCAAGAACCTTACTAAGCCATTGACAGATTGTTTGGATCATTGATGAGGGAAGTATTTGTTAGGTTTTCCTTGAGGTTGTAAACTTTCCACATTAGGTGTGGAGTTTCATACAAATTACTCTCCTAAGGGACAATGAAAGAAGCATGTTACATACTTTCATACACAACATAACATGACATAGCACTACACACACACACACACACAACGCGCGCACACTTTTACACTCACTCTCTCTCTCAAAAATGACAAGAATTTTCCTGTGTTTCTCTTGTTTTAGTATGGTTATTGGTAATGGAAAGTAGTATTCCAGTATATACTATCAATCTGTATAATGTTGGTGAACTGAGAAATTTAAACACCTCTATAATTACTAAAATACTTTAATATGTCAAGATAACATGAAGATTTGATAATAATGTATTACACTGACAATAATTCAGATAATACAAGTATTAATAAATAATTTCTTAATTAGGTATGAAACCTTAGACAAATAGTGTTAAGTGTTTTGCCAATGCGTTAAGTACTAAGGTGTTTGATTTTTCTTTATTGGCGTTCGTGAGCCTCTTATCCTTAGAGGATGATCTGGTTGATCTAATGGCCTACCTGTTTTGTACTTGAAAAGCAAAAGAGCTAACCTCTTCAAGAATGTGTGTGTGTGTGTGTGTGTGTGTGCACATGCGCATGTATGTGTGCATAAGTGTGTGCAGTACTTCTAAAAAAATTACAGGCTTACTTGAATATGAATACATTATGCAAACATGAATTTTAGTAAAATATTTAATGTAATAATTTTTTGACTGACTTTCTTGTGTACATGTATGGATATATGTATGTATCTTAAGTGTGTGTGTGTGTGTGTGTGTGTGTGTGTGTGTGTGTGTGTGTGTGTGTGTGTGTGTGTGTGTGTGTGTG
>JAOPUL010000001.1:134677383-134688889 GCA_027564515.1 Octopus rubescens | reverse complement strand
TTTGTTTTTATGTTTTTATGTTTGTATGTTTGTCTGTATGTATGTATGTATGGAGGGAGGGAGAGAGAGAGAGAGAGAGAGAGAGAGAGATGTGTGTGATGATATATATATATATATAAACAGATTTGTGCATGTGTAAATATATGGCATTAGTTTATGATTATATTTACACTGATGGATCTGTTATTCACACACATGAACGCATATGTATACCTAGATATCTGTGCACAAACTGAAAACCATACTTAGAATTTATCAATAGTAGTTATATGGATATGGTAGTAAACCTTCTAAATATGATTGTAGTTATTTGTGTGTGTTTGTGCATGCACGCGTGTATGTGACCAAGATGACAGATTTATCATTGTGTATGTTAGCAGAATCTAATGAAATATTGTTTTATTTGAAAATTACCAAGAGAAATGTTGATTTATGTCGAGACATTGGTTACTTTTGGTATTTTTGATAGAACATAGGAGAATATATGTGCAACTGAACTGAAGATTTCAACTGCATTATTAATATATATCAGTTGACTTGTCTAATGGTTTTGAATTGATATTTTTCTTTAAAAAGAAGTAGAGATTTGCTAAAAATTATCTACTTAACAGTTAAATCTAGAAGTAAAAGAAGGGAGATTTATTTTATGTAAGATGGTTTGTGTTTCAGGCTGCATGCACAAATGTAACATGAGATACTGATATTGTGTACAGTCAAGGTGTCCGTAAATAAGATGAGAGAGGAATGTGTTGTAGCGTGTTGGTTGGTCATCAATGTAAGGCAGAAAGTGCATAGGGAAGATGATCAGATGACTAGAATCAAAGAAGACTGGGAAGTTAATGAGAGCTCTGTTATTGCCTAACTGTTACAGAGTGACCACCTAGCAAGCTCCTGATCAAGTCTATTATTTGATGATAAAGCTCTGTGAAGAGATTTTTTCAAACTAGCCATGGTTAAAAGCTTTGCTAGTCTTAGACATAAGCAACAACTTTACTTATGTCAAAGAAATTAAGGGCTGACAAAACCCAGATTCATGAATCACACTTAGTTATATGTAGTGAAATTGTAATGAAATTCATAGATCTGCCATAAAGTATTCGTTACTTGAAGAGAAAAATTGCAAAGAATATTTATATCTATATAAGGTTTCAATTCTTAAACAAGAATGCATAAAACCATGAGTGAAAAACAGAAAATGATGGTTCATGTAATTCTCCATAGCTATTTAACCATTACTCAGTAATCAGAATATTAAAAGTAGTAATGTTTTTTTACTAGCTACTTGTGCAATAGCATTGACATTGAAACCACAATAAATTAAGACTAAAAATGCAAACCCAGTCTTTTTACGCGCACGCACACACACGCGCACACACACACACACACACACACACACACACACACACACACACACACACTCCCTCTCTCTCTCATTTATTGAGGCAAAGGAAAGAGTTCTGAAATTTGCCATACCATCTTCCATTTTTACCTCTTTAGATTATTTCATTAGTTTTACATTTACATTTTCTAATCTCTCTTTTTAGTATTACTATTTCTTTATTTTCCATGTTCTTGCTAACACATTCCCCACACTCTTCCTTAAAAATATTTCTCTGGGTTTTGGCAAGTGTCCATATGTAGCATGGCTTCTGTCTGCATAGCTGATCGACATTGACTGTTCAGGCTTAGTTCTTTTTACATATGCCTTTCAAATTACTACTACTTCATACGATATTAACTTTATTTTTACTTGGCAGTTATTGACTTTTTCTGCATAATAGTGAAGATATACTAAAATTATATCTATTTTTTGTAATACTAATGTGCTTCACTGTGTGCCTGTGTGTATGTTTATGTAAATCTGGTCAATGAGTAATTTTTAGAATTACCTCAAGAATTAATTTCAGTCCTTTATGCTGCTGAAAAGAAAGATCATTTAGGACAAATGAGGTAGATGGGGTGGAGTGTTAGAGTTAAAATCTCAGCAATTTGCATGACCAAGTTTCTATCTCATTCTCTCTCTCTCATTCTCCTCCTCCTTCATTCTGCTGGGTGTGGTTGCTGGCATCACACCTACCTTGGAACATTCCAAGAAGAATGGTTTTATTCACTTCTTTTTAAAACAGGGGTTGGTGGGGAAACAATTTACTATTCTGCACTAGTAAAGCAATAGATTAATCAGTTGGTTATGAGACCTGGCTGGTGCATTTACTCTAAGAACAAACTACACTTGATGTTGCTTAAATTCAAAGGTAATATCTTTGAATAATAAAAAATATTAAATATGTTAGATCTTTAAATACAAAAGTTATATAAAAATTATACCATTGGCATAAAGAGTCGATAATATTGACTTTTAAAAAATTATCGGGAAATTGAGACCTTCAAGTTAAATAATATAAATTGCTAAGAAGGTTTTCTGTTTATTGGCTCAGATATTTCACATTTCTTTATAAATTGTTGAATTTATGGGTATTTAGTAAGTGTTATTTTAGAGTCCTGTTGCTAAGAGGCGGCTGCATCGAGAGTCCTGTTGCTAAGAGGCAGCCACATCGAGAGTCCTGTTGCTAAGAGGTGACCGCATCGAGAGTCTGTTGCTAAGAGGTGGCCATGAGAGACTTGTGTAAAAGTGGCCGGGTTGAGAGAGCAAAGCCTTTTCTGACAATACAAAGTACCAAATGGATGCAAAATACAATTCTCAGTTGTCTCTGCTATGTTGTGCGGGAAGTGTGAAAATAATGTCGTCAGATGCGAGTTCCCACTCTACCTCGCTGTATAAAAATTTCTCCACTGCTTTACGAAGAGGGTCTGCGCGCACTGGGCTGTGTATGTACTCTGTATCTGTCTGTCAGTCTGTCCCCAGTCTATATGCCCGCCTGCCCCTGGTCTATATGTCTCATCCGTCTCTGGTCTACATGTCTGTCTGACTAACAGTTCCCGGTCCTTATGTCCGCTTGCCCCCGGTCTATATGTATCGCCCGTCCTCCCCTGGTCTACATATGTCGTCTGTCCCCGGTCTATATGTCTCATCCATCTCTGGTCCATATGTCCGTCTGACTACCAATCGCTTGTGTGATGCCACGTAAAAAGCATTAGCCTCGAGAGTCTGGTGCCAGTGGCACATTAAAAACACCCAGCACACACTGTAAATGTGGTTGACGTTAAGAAGGGCATCCAGCTGTAGAAACCAAGCCAAATCAGATTGGAACCTGGTGCAGCCCCCCCCCCTGCCCGGCTTGCCAGCTTTGCTCAAACCGTCCAACCCATGCCAGCATGGAAAACAGACATTAAAGGAAAAAGATGATGATGATGATGATGATGATTGTGACTATGTAAAATATTTTTCCAATTCACATTTGCCCATCTATATCTGTTACTTGATTTGGTGCTTTGATACTGATTACATTACCACTCAGTGATCTAGTCCATGTTGATAATTACGTTCAGATAAAGTACCCTGCCATTCCTAATTTGTCCCACATAACTCATCTTGCAGTAAAGCCAAGCTATTGTAGTACAAAGGAGAACTTTCCCATTGCTCATGTAAAATCTTATGCAAAAATCTTAATGATAAATGTCTCCTTAGCCTCAAGAGGTACCTTAAAAGTTTGTGCTTAACTCTGATTTAATGGCATAGTATAGATGAGAAATTTCACCTCCTGGATTAGATTTCAGTTTACTGTAGGTAACACTCCTAGATAACTAGATACCTATTCACAACAACTAGGTGAAACGAGGCAATGTAGAATGCAGTGTTTTCTCCTGAAACAAAATGAAATGCCAACAGTAGATTTGAAGCTGTAACCCATGAGTAGGGAGTGTAATATCATATCCATTTGGCTTGACTTGCTCCTTTACCAACCATGTAGAAGAAACAAGATTCCTTATGCCACCAAGATAAGAACCTATCTAGGAGAGAAGCTATAGGGAAATAAATGAATATTTTAAAAGGTGCTATATTGAAATAGTATGTAATAGAGAGAACTTTTGGTTCCACAATATGCAATTTTCTAATGCCAAAACTAGTACAAATACATGAAGTGCACCCTACTGATACTTGTCAGTAGGAACTACATCTAGTTGTAAACTTTAATCAAAGTTAAATATTGCAATGCACTGAATTTTATTGTACCATTGACTAGGATAATAAGGCTACAAGTATTGCACACATCAGTACGAAGCTGATATGAATAACCCCCACTACATGTTGCTTTTTTCATGAACCAACATGAGGAACCTCTACATGGTTGGTCAAGCTGCTAAACATAGCTGCTAAATCATCCTCAAGTTACACATTACTATCTCCAAAAAGGAAGGTTACATTAGATAGTGTAACCTTAGCTACATTATTCTATATTTTAATAAAAGATGGGATAGCCACTGCCAGAATGTCTTCAATCATAGGTCTGCTCAGTCAGGGCTGACCTGGGTCTAGTAACACAACTTTCATCTTTTCAGATTGTCAGATTTTTGTCTACTTTTGACAGTTTCTGTACAATAAAATGGGTGTTAAGGTGGTTAAAAACGTTAGAGCAGAGATTGTATGGATGTGCATTATGTGTAAGAGAGAGATAGAGAAGTGCATCAATCAGATTCTTCAAGAATATACATCATGGAACTATATACTTTGTACAGCTCTTCATTGTTTTTTCTTTTTCTTTCTCCTGTTATTGTTTGTAAACTACTCTGGATATATTCCTCATAAGAACATAAGTTGTTCTGTGCAGGGAACAGACAAGGCTGTAAAAGATTAAAACTCAGGAATGATTGGACAAATAGCATTAACAAGAAATAGCAATATTAGAAGGCTAGTCAGGAAACAAAATGGTTGGTTTGTGTAACTAGGTGAAAGACAAGTCATTGGTATGCTAATGTTTTTCAGTATGAGAATGAGAGGCATATAATATGAAAGGCATAAAGTTAATTCATATGAATCAAGATGTCATTGAGAAGAAATGTGTTCAAAATGATACAGGCATGCATTCTCTAGCAATACTGAACAGAGAGAGTCACAGGGTTATCACTATAAGAGTTGGTTAAATAAAACATGAATAGGTTAGTGAAAACTTACCCTTACATTTTAGTTAGTTAATGTATACTTAGTGGGGCTGGTACTTGAGGACCACAAAATAGGGTAACAAAAGATCTACTAGTAATAGTTGTTAAAATGTTGAAAGCATCAGAACCTGTGGTGGTAGTACACAAGTTATATGCTGAATTAGGTTGTGCTGAGAGATTTTAATCCCAATCATTTATGTTGCAGAATCATTGTTATGGTGGTATACTTGGGAGGTTAAATTACAGAAGCTTCAAACCAATGGAATTAAGTTGTAACAGTGGTTGGATGGGTTATAGTAAAGTTAATATAATGCTGTTCAGTTGGATAAGCTTCAGTTTGGGTTTGGAACAGGAATGAAACCACAGGCCCATATTCCTAATGGCGCAACTGCATGAGAAGTTCCTCGCTATGAACAAAGTGTACTTTACATGTCTACTAAGAGAAGACTTTTGACAGTGTTCCACATTCTATAGTCTAGTGAGCAATGAGAAAGTTGTTGAGGAATGGCTTGTGAGAGCACTTCAGGCCATGAAGGAGGTTAGGATTCATAATGATTTCTGTGAAGAGTTCTGTATACAAGTGATTATTCACTAGTGAGTGTCCCTTCTCTTAAACTTTTTATTCTGACAACTTGGTTCTCATTGTAGGATTTATTGAGAAGCTGCTGTAAACATTTCAGACCTGGAACAAATGTCTGAAGTCAATGGCATAAAGGTCAACATGATAAAAGACTGAAGTAGTAGTTGTAATAGAGAACACAAAATCCCAGCATAATCCAGAGAGTGACTTTGTTCAATATGTGTACTCTGTGCAAAGTTCTCTGGCGTTTTGGCAGGGAACCATTACTTTAGATGTACCAGATACTAGCTAATGGCAGGCAAACCTATAATGTCAGTTTTACGAGCTGTTCATATAGTTTGCTAGAAATAGTAGATACTTTTCATTACCTAGAGGACATAATTAGTATTGACGGTGATTGTATTAGCAGTGTAGTATAGTAGTCAAGACAGAAATGAAAGCTGTTCAGAGAGCAGTTATCTCTGTTGGTGATAAAAAAATTTCTACATATTAAAAGCAAACTGTATGTAGCACTAGATTACATGAGGACTTTACATATTTAAGAAGCCTGGTCAGCAAAGTCGGCATGTTAAAAACAAATCCAAGCAAGGCTTACCAAAGTTCAGGAATATTTACCAGGCATCAGTGATATGAAAGTGAAAACAATACAATTTTAGGACTAAGATTGTAATAACAATGATGTCAAATCTATCTCAGAATGCTGGCAAATGGTAAAAGGAAATATGAATAATTTAAAAGCTTTTCACACTTGGTGCTTTATGAAAATTTGCTGCTTCCTCTAGTGCAGCTAATCTCAAGTGAAGAGCTGTTGGTTCAGATGGTTAGGCCACACACTCACAATGGACAGGACAAAATATCAGAAGCAATATTAAGATGCAGACCATCTGAAAAATAAAAGCCTGGACAGTCAAAAAACACAGGGCGTGGAAAAGATGAGTTGAGAGAAATGCATCTTACCTGGAGCAAAGTGCAGAAAGTTGCTGAGAACTGGTTTGAGTGGTGTCATATTGTTGCAGTGTTATTTTCCAACTAAGAAGAGAATTTTTTAAAAATGCAATAATTCTTATGAGTATGATACTGCAAAAATGCAATGATAATGATTAGTTATGTATAGTCTTTTGGAGGAGTAATGTTATCTAGCATTGAATGGACAGTACAAATTTGATGAGAAATCAGCTAGATTCCAAGTGTATGCAAAAGAGGCAGCTAATCTGATATGGACATGTAATGCAGATGGACAATACCTTCTGGGTGAACACTGGAAATAACTGTGTTCAGTAGATAAGAAGTATATGTGAATGCATACACATACACACATTCTCCACACATTCTATAAAATAGACAGATTAGTATTAACTTCATCACTAACAATAAAGTAAATGTTGTATATACATTGAGAAACATGGGTGAATACCAGTTGTTACTGTAAAAAATTTGGATAAAAACTATGGTTATGATACAAGTATATTTTTACATAGGCACAAAGTTATAAATTTCTTTGTGAGATATATAACAATTAGATTTATGATCGTTGTTGTTTAGTTTTGGTCAGTCCTAATTGAACAACCTATGATCAAAGGGATTCAGCTATGATCATCGATCATCCCAGTTTTTTGTATATCAGGGACTATACTGTCCACTTTATACTAGTTGTACTGTTCTTTTTTTTTAGGACATTTATTTATTTATTTTAAAATATATATCCTGTTCCTATTTCAACCATTGCATTGAGCCAGGTATTTCATTATTCATTATAGCTGCTATGTTAGTTGTTATCGAATAGTCTCAGTTCTGGTTGGATAGGTAAAGTGGGATATTAGTATGTGGCCTTGGCCTGAATGTGATCAACAAACTTAAACCCCCAGTTGTTTCCTTTTATTTATATACATTTGTTACTAGTACTTTTGTTGCTGCAGCAGGAGGAACAAGTTGCCAAAATCACCTTTAGCAGAATATGAATATTATAACCCACCCTTATTTTTATTGTTGACATTTCTCAGTATTTTCTTTTTCAACTGTAATCAAATATGTAATTTGGGAGGATCTCTGTGAACAGTAGTTTATTAGTTGAAATTTTTTAGAATTTGTGTTATTGTAAACATTAGTCTCTTAATTGTGTTAGTAATCTTATTTCAATAGACACATTTGTTGGTATGCACTTGTAACATACATGACTGTTAACTTCATACTATCACTTTAACTTTTGATAAATAAAAGAGCTTTTGTTTAAGAAAGGATTTTTCAACTATTTTTAGCTGATTAAAAAAAAAAACTGGGTATAACAGATAATGTTTGTCACTGGGGGTGTCTTTATTCTACTGATTACTTCTCTATAAAATGTTGTCAAAATCTTCTACTACTCACTTGTTGCTAAATTATTACTTGTCCTTTTTGGCTTTGAGCCAAAATCTATACTTCATTTTCTGTTTTTATTGCTTTTTATTGTGTTCTATTATTCTGTATATGTTACCATTTGGATTTGGGAGGCATCTAAGCAAAGTTGAATTCATGTTATTAAATTCTATATTCTGTAAATCATGTGAGGAAAGAAAAATAATTGAAAGAAACCAGATCAAAACACTAGAGAGATCAGACTGGGATTTGGGAGGATATTTGGGTATGGCCTTTTTCTTTTTGAATGTCTACATAGTAAAAGTGGCTATATGATTAGAGAAACATTATGTGAGGGAGGGTGTTGATTAGTATAATGTACAAGGAAAGTTTCCTGTAAATGACTACTATGATAGTAGTTATAAAATAAGCATAGAATAAATATAGTTTAAAACATCATAGTATAAATGGTTTGTTATATATGCTGGCTGTAAAGGACAAGGCCTTCTTTTGTTTTGATGTTCCTAATTTGTTTTGTAAAACAAGGCATGTGACTTACTATGTATGATACAGATAATTTAAATGTGTGCTTTATTGTTGTTATAAGTTCTTAAATAATTTTTGTAATAGAAGGTGAACATAGAGAAAAATATTAATTTATCAAAGGCTGAGATTATTGTTCCAAAACTTGAATAACTTGTAGGAATAAAAAAACAAAACATCAAAAGTGGCCGTGTCGAGAGTCCTGTTGCAAGAAGCTCCCATGTCGAGAGTCCTGTTGCAAAAAGCACCCGTGGTGAGAGTTGAAGCATCCGCGGTGAGAGTCGAAGCATCCGCGGTGAGAGTCGAAGCATCCGTGGCAGGAGTAAAAAGCACCCGTGGTGAGAGTCAAGAGCACCCGGAGGCCTGTGCCAGTGCCATATAAAAATTACTCGTGATGGTGCTATGTAAAAAGCACTAGTGCCAAGAGTTCGGTGTCGGTGGCATGTTAAAGCACCCAGCACACACTGTAAAGTGGTTTGCATTAGGAAAAGCATCCAACAGTAGAAACCAAGTCAAATCAAACTGGAACCTGGTACAGCCCTCTGGCTTGCCAGCTCTGGTCAAACTGGAAAACGGATGTTAAATGATTATGACGATGACAACAATGATGTACACATATATATATTATGAATTATCTGCTTCTGATGGTTATAACCAAATGAAGAACTGCAGATTATAGATTATAGAAATTTGAAATAGTTTGAGTGCCATTATGTTATGTCCAGTTACTAAAGAAGCACAAATGATAGAATTCCAGCTAACTATCCAATTTAGATAAAATAAATTTTCTAGGATGCTTTTTCTTTTATGAAATTTATTAATATATGAAAGGCTGTAAGAACTTTAAAAAATGAAATCATTAAATTTATGGAATGTTTTCACATGACTGGATCAATTGCTTCTAAATAGCTGGGAAAATTATATCTCTCTGGCAAATCAGAAATAAATTACTGTTTTGTGTTCTGCTGTTCAATATATTGTATGCATAGTGTCATTCTGAACATTGCTGAAATTACATTAGGGAGACATTCAATTCTGAGTAGATAGATTAAGATGAGCTGGCAACTTTAGACATTTGCTTGTATTCTTAGAACAGACTTGGTATTTCTCCTATTTAGTGATGAAATGGCCAAATGGATAAAAATATTGAACTACTTGTATGTGAATTAAGAGTTCAAATCTGTTGCAGATATTCTTGTGATTTCGTCTTCTAAGTTAAAAAATTAAGTTGTTCTGTTATGAACACATTGTCATTGAAAAAAGGTGAAGTTAATCTCCTGTGACATACACAACAGCAACTCACATATTTGTGTTCGAATGTATTAAGAATACATATGCAGAATGTATTAAGAATACAAATCATTGTATTTTCGTAATTGTTGAACAGAAATACATACAAGAATTTGTGGCAAAATTTTAAGTGTAGTACTTTAACATTCTAGCTAGGGGAGATTTGTCATCCACTTAAAGTTATAGAATGTTAACCCTCTCCACTTCCTCCTTAATGTTCATGAAAATATCACCAATCTATATATCTTAAATTATTTTAAATTTATGTTACAGCTGAGAGAAGTAAAAAAAGCAGTTGTAAGACCGCTTTGACTATATTTCATTATACAACTGATGAGTGAACTATAAATTGGCACTGTGTGTGTGTGTGTGTGTGTGTGTGTGTGTGTGTGTGTGTGTGTGTGGAGGGGGGTGACTTATTCTCTAATTCAGCAGAATGTTTTGATTTTATTTCCTGTTCATATCAAAAGTTCTTTCCCGAACTGTTCTTGATTAAGGATATTTAAATATAAATGGATCTCTTATCAGTTTCCACATTGAGTGCTCCAATTACTTGATCAGTCATATCACTCATTGAATTAACATATAAGTGGCCAAGTGTTCCATTGGCATGCATACTGTTAATGTAATTCTCAAGCAGAATCATTTGTAGCAATGTTTGACAAGGCTGGTTGATTATTTCAGTTACAAGTACTGTTGCTCCGAAGGGCTCCCAACCAGTTTGTCTTTCAAGTTCTTTACAAGGTTTGGGTTGACTTCAGCCTATAGTAAATGACACTTGCCTAAAATTTCACATTGTAGGATCGGACCTGGAATCACGTAAATACAAACTATTTGGTGAATTCTGTGTCATTTATTGATAAATTCACTGTTAAACTAATAATGCAAGTACCTAATATACACTGTTATGAAAAGCTGAAACCATGCCAAAGCAGTAGCTCCAATGCATGACGTGGTATGCCAACCTATCAGATTTTGTTAAGCTGTCCAGCCTATGCTAGCATGGAAGATGGACATTAAAATATGATGATGATGATGATTTCAAATTTGCTTCCCAACCCTATGGTTTTGAGTTAGTTCTACTGTAAGCATGTGTGTTTGTGTCTCCTTGTCTTGACATTGTATGATAGTTGTAAATGAGTGTTACTGTCATAAAAGCAGTGTAATTCATTTCCAATATTCTGCAAATTCATGTTTGACCATATGGGAATATGATTTTACTTGGATACAAGTGAAGGTTGGTGACAGGAAGGGCATCTGACCTTAGAAGATCTGCTTTAGTAAATTCTATCTAACTCATGCAAGTATTGAAAAGTGGATGTTAAAACGATGATGATGTGTGTGTGTGTGTAGGAAAAGGGAATAATTTATCATGGATCTTTTATCAGTTATATCCAATGGTTTCATAGTGACTAAATAGAGTGTTGTGTGCATGTATGAATATATAGGTATATAATTCAATTTTATGCTATCATGGCAATGTGATTAAGAAATTTACTGTACAACTATTGGGTTTTTGGCCCAGTCCTACTACATGGTACTTTAGCAAGTGTCCTATGTTATTGTCTCGGGTTGAGTAATACCGTGTGAGTGGTATATCGTAGACAGAAACTGTGCAGGGGCCCATCATATATATATCATCATCATCATCATCATCATCCTTTAACGTCCGTTTTTCCATGCAGGCATGGGTTGGACGGTTCG
>JAOPUL010000001.1:134560786-134571686 GCA_027564515.1 Octopus rubescens | reverse complement strand
TGTGTGTGTGTGTGTGTGTGTGTGTGTGTGTGTGTGTGTGTGTGTGTGTGTGTGTGTGTGTGTGCATATACACACACACATACATATTTCATTCTTTTGTCCTCATTTTTCCTTTTTCTTGTTTCAGTCATTGAACTGAAGGGTTTTAGTCAAATGAATCAACTGCAGTACTTATTTTATTTTTAAGCCTAGTACTTATTCTATCAGTTTCTAATGCTAAACTGTTTTGTTACGAGGGCATAAACAAACCAACACCAGTTATCAAGTGGTGCGTGGGTACAAACACAAAGACACACATACATATATATAACAAGCTCCTTTCAGTTTCCATCTATTAAATCCACTCACAAGGCTTTGGTTGACCCAGGGCTATAGTAGAAGACACTTGCCCAAGGTGTCATACTGTGGGACTGAACCCAGAATCATGTGGTTAGGAAGCAAACTTCTTACCATACAACCACACCTTCACCTTTTTCATTTACATTTTGTAAAACAATTTGTCTCTTGGAACTCTTGAATTGGAATAAACAAATGATATAGTTAGTAGGCTTAGAGGAATGAGGTTGATTAATTGGATACTGCTCCTGAAAATTTTGAAGGAGACATATTTGAAAAGTTTTATAAAAGCACCCCATGGTTTGTTTACACTTTCTGTCAAGTGTAGTCATTTAATTTCCCTCCTAACTGATATTATTTTATATGCACTAAATACTATTGGTATGTATTTTACCTTAGAAAATACTAATAACTATGAGAAACAGTTTTGTATGCAAAAGTGTTAATGAGATGCTGTGGTTGATGTTTTGGGACATTATTTTTGAAAATTAGCATCCCTTGTACAGTTACATATTCACATGCAAACACATGAATATATGCATTTTTTTTTTTTTACAAAGAAAAGGTTGATGCTGACTTCCAAAGTTTTGTCAGTGGTCAGCTTTGTTAAACTGTAAGTTCTTTAATTCAAAGGTACTAATTAAATACTTAAGTCTTTTAAATATAACAACTGACTTGTTGGCAGGGTTTATGAAAGTTAGACCAATTAGGATTTGTTGGAATGTAAAATTGGATTGAAAAATATATTAATTGGAGCTACAAAATGTGTGTGTGTGAGAGAGGGTGAGATATGAAACCTAGTAAAACTGACAAAATAAATAAATAAATAAATAAATAAATGTAAGGTGAGAACCAAATTTTGATACATTCATAGACTCAACAAAATATTGAATTAAACTGTTCCCATTGCTTATTCATTTTACTAGGGAGCTAAGAAAGTTGCTAGTCACATCTAAATGGGCCTCATAACTGCAGACCAGATTCCCAAAATTAAAGTCTGGCTTGTTCCAGACCTGAAAACACAAGTCAGCAGTTCAAGAATGTTTCAGGGTTGCTTTTAGTACAAATAAATCATTTTGGTGTGTGTCTGTGTGTGAAAGAGAGAGAGAGAGAGAGAGAGAGAGAGAGAGAGAGAGTGCATAAAACTTACCCCTACTTATTCTCTCAATCATATTTTCTGAGTTGTTTTACCTCAGACCTGAATTCAAGACTAAATTAACATATTCTAATATTGTTTTAAGCCTATGTAAATAATTACTAGTTCATTAATAGAAGGATTAAATTTCTTCAGGATTTTCGGGAGAAATCATTTTTTACTGTTAACTTCTTAATAAATTTGCATTCATTCATGTTTATCCCACTTGAAATTTTTGGAGAAAATTACACCCACCATTTTCAGCTGATAAATTTAGTTGATGCTTTCACTTTATGGAGAGTTGTTCAAGTTACAGGTTAACGTTTTTTTCTGTTTTTGCGGGGTGGAATTAAATATCAAGGGCCATTCTGTTTCAATGAGCTCAAGATTGTAACAAATTTAAATGACCTTACATATCTTGATAACACTGTTTATGCACACTGTTTTCAACAAGGCCATATCACCAACATATTTTCAAACAAGTGGTTTCAAAGTCCATTTTTTTTCACATATGATGGCATCATTGAGGAGCACCACAGATATATCAACTGTCTGAGTTGCCTATTTTGTAGGACACCTCCCTTAACAAATGTTCCCACAGATATATTACCATTACATACTGAAAGTATAAGAATTGATATATATGAGATTGTAAACAATAAGGCTGTAATTTGGTAATGTTAATGAGGGCTTTTGAGAAATCCAATATTACTACAGAATTTCAGCTGACAAGTTTCTTTGGATGTTTGCTTAGTACTTCAGTTATAACAATTAGCTAATAACAAATAAGATATTTCTACCTATAACTATATTAGTTGCAAACAGTTTTACTTTTTATTCATTTGTGATTCAAAAGAAGATAAACTGCTCGACAACTTCAGAGAAGCAATCATTTGAAGAGATTGGTCTTAATTGATTCTAAATGGGAAAAATAATAGTTGAAGGATTAGAGTTTCTAGTCAAACCTTTGGACTACTTTTTGTAGAAAACTCATCTGGATCTTAAGTCTTTTAACTATTGACTTTCTTTAGAAGTATTTACACACATCATTCTACTGAGCAACCTTATGGAGGCACTACCTTGTGAGAAGATTGCAGGTAATTGCTTAGTGTCCAATGTTAGGATATTTCTTAGAGATGCTGTTGTTGTTTAGCCCCAGCTTAATCATGATTAAGCAAACTGATGATCAAAGATATTCCATGTGTGACTATGCCATTTTTTTTTTTTTACTATATGCAGGGAACTGAATATCCACATTATCCAATGTGTTCTTTTTTCCTTTTTAAGACTGCATGTTGTGATTTGAAGGAGATTTGGCTACCATTTTTAAGAGGCTGACCAAGCAACCATTGTTAGAGGCTCAGAAAAGAGATGCAAACAAATTGGGCTGTGCTATGTGGGGAAGGGGAAGAGGTGGTGGTGGTGGTGGTGGGGGATATCATCGATGTCAATGTTGTTAGATAACGATGTCTTTCACATCTCTATTATCTTGAAATATTACCATATTAATAAAAAATTTACAAGTACCACTTTACCTAATTGGTAAATCCATATCTGCCTTTAGATTTACTATTCTGTCTGCTTTCTTTTGTCTCTTCTCATATTGGATTCAATTCTTCAGAACTATTTGATTTTATTCCACACATGCTAACATGATTATGTGCATCATTAATTAACCTTTTTTCACCACTATTATATCATCCTATTTAGACACTGTTTGCCTGAATCTGTACCCTTATTTTATGTTGATATATGTAACATTTTCATATAACCTATAGACATATAAGTAAATATATTAACTTCACTAACCCAACTTAATGTATCTAATACTGGAAGACATAGTTATAAGTCCATTATTTTCCTCCCTCTAAGATTAATAAAAAAGGAAACGAAGCATTTCCTAACTATAACTAGTATATCTATTTATGGTTAAAATTATTGTCTTTCATTTGGCTTTGTTTCATTTATTGAAGAACTAGTCTGGTTCAATGATTAGGATGTTGCTCCTAAGCTTACAAGTCAAGTTGATTTAATATTACTGTAAGCCATCTGAGAGCTTAATTATCTGACATCTCCAGTAGTGAGATGTTAATAGACAAACAATAAGCACCGAAATCTGTTATGCAGCTCCATAAACTAACTGCAGAGTGATCTTTTCTCATAAACTGGATTTTGTAAAAGATATTTATATCAAGCACTTGGTAATGTCGTTTTATTTTCATCCAGTTTAATAATCTGTTAATAATCAACAATCTTTCAAACCAGTGAGTTTCTTATTAATTATCCTTTCTCACAAATTGGTACTTGTTTTGAAATCTCTTCCAAAGAGTAATGCTGTTATGCACCAGAATTAGAAAAGGTATATGTTGGTATGCTATGATGTAAACATATAGAGACTAACATATTGGAGGTCCTTCATCAAAGAAGACATGTCTCTTCCAATGAACAACTTTGAAACTTTTGTCTCTATTACATACCATGGCTCACCAGTGAACACCTTATCTGTTTTGATTTTCAATCTGACTGAAATCAACTCAAACTATTTCTTCTCACTTACTGATTCTCATGATTCTTTTGTTACTATGTAAGCCTTCCATAACTGATTATACAGGAGAATCTGTCAAATTTGTTATGATTATTATAGGGTGGTAGTAAGCGTGGCCATGGTGGTAGCAGTGATGTTGTTAGTGTTGTGTTAGTTGGTGGTGGCAGCAGTGGTGATGGTGGTGGTGGTGGCAGCAGTGGTGATGGTGATGATGGCAGCAGCATTGTTTGAAATTAACAGTGGTAATGGTTATATTGGTGGCATAGTGGTGGTGATGGTGGTCATTGTATTGGTGTCTGCAGTGAGGGTTGGTGGTGATTTTATTGATGGTGGTAGTAGTGATAATGATAATTATGTGAAAGATGATTGTAATAGTGATGCTGATTCATGTATTCAGCTAGATGATAGCTCAATAATAAAATATTGAATTATGAATTAAAATAGCATCATTTCAATTAGCAATCTCTCTCTCTCTCTCTTTCTCTGTATTTATTTAATTTTGTTTTTGTTGACTGGTTATTATTGATGAGAATAGTTTAGTACTAATTGGCAACTGGGAATGGGTAACAAACCTTTATTTGTTCAACTCCATCATAATCCTCTTAAAGATGAGACAATAATAAAATATTGTGTTTAAAAAAATATGCAAAATAAAATTCTAAAATTATTTCAAATTATTAATGAAATGCTAAAACAAACAAAACAATATAAAAAAAAAGAACAAAATAAAACAAATTCACATCAAACTAAGTGTCAAAGAAAGCTACTGATTTTACAACTCCTGCCCTCTTTTCTTTCCTCCCTTTGACACTGGCAAAATAACCTGCACCAAGTGGATGTCCTTCTAATTAGTTTATGTGAATCTTAATATTTCCAAGCATTGCTGCTTGGCAAGATTATTGATTTGTTTTTTAAGCAAGGAATAAAGAGTATTTTTAATTGTGGGATAAAACCCCAGTATCTTATTGTATAGTTAGTTAAAATGGAATAAAAGTCAACCCTGGTGAGATTTGAACTTGTTGACAAAATGAATGAGACTAAATTGTGCAAACCATTTTATTCAGGTACTCTTGTTTTTGCCAAACTCCACCCACACCCAACCTGGCTAGGAGAGAGATCAAAATTTTATAGGAAAAGCATTAGGATTCATTTAAGATAACTTTAGTACATATATCATAGCTTTTTGACATTTGAAAAGTATTTTTAAAAAAAAGAAAAGAAAAAAAAGGACCCCCTCTCGCTATCAAGAATTGAACTCTGAGCCAATGGGCTTGGACATAACTTCTATCAAGCATTTAGATCATTGTTGTCAAGAATATTGATAGTCAATTGTTAGTAGAGTACTGCATGGCCTAATGGTTAGAGTATCTTTCTTCTAAAAAAGCTATAGAATGTTTGTTTAATCTTAAAATACAAAGAAACTACAAAACTTAGTGACCTGGATTTTCCAGGCTAGGTCAACACAACATGGATTCACTGTCAGTAAATAAATAAAAATTAAACAAGTAGATTAATTTCCGTTCTTTCCTCCATAAATATGGGGTAGTTACCCTCTAGCTGGTATCTAGCCTATTGAAGTCATTCATTGTTCTATGAAAGAAATCCGTATCATAAACATTTCTTTTCCAACGACGCCATTTTATTAATGGGCAGCCAAATCCACTCATATTACAACCTACTATCTTAAAAATAAAGAACGGACACATTGGAAGTAATAGTCCTAGATACACTTAGCCCGGAATCAAAGAAGAAGAAGGGAAAAAAGGGGGATGTGGTCACAGCCAGTATGGTTTTGCTGATAGATCTATCTGCTCAATCACAGTTCACTTGGAACTGAACAACTACGTGATAGCTTTGAAAATAATCTTCGACCGGTAACAAAAAGTTACCTCCCTTAGATCATTTTACGTATGAATTTTTTAAAACCATTTTTAACAACATTTTTGCATCAAAATTTTAGTCGTGTGAATAAAATCTTCGAAGATTGTGATTTTGGAAGTAGTGAATTATCAAATGTAGTCATAGTGATTATTCAGATTTTTATGTTTGTTTGCCAGTTTTTGTTTTTTTCATTTTTCTAAATGAAGGCCAGCTCGAGTTGTTTTGTCAGTTATGGCAAATATTGATTTTTGTTTCTCGTCAGCTAGATAACTTTTATTTTTCAGAGAGAAACAGAAACGTATGCTTGTATGTGTGTGTGTGCGCGCGTACGTGTGTGTGTGTCTGTCTGTGTGTGTGTGCGCGCGTACGTGTGTGTAGGTCCGTATGTGTGTGCGGGTGCCTTCACACACGTACTAGTGCGCGTTATTATGTGCATATATGTTAATCTATTTGTGATGAAACATGTTTTAGCATCCATATACATGCATCCACCAACCCATATGAAGAGCAATAAAGATTTTTTCCCCCCCACGAATGATTTCTCTTCCTATCCGACAAGAACATCAACATCATAACCACCTTTACCGCCGCCGTCATTCAGATGTATTTAATTCCTTGGTAAATTTATGGCATCTTGTAGTGCTGAGATCAAATCCTACTGGTGCCAGCTTTTGATTCTTCTATAATCTGTAAGGAAAAAATACCTGTAATATACTGCATCTATTTTAAAATTTGGTTGAAAAATACCATGGAGTGTTCTGCTTGCTAAATCCAGGTAAATGGGATAGAGTCTTACATGGATGATAATATAATGGATTTAAAAAAAACACAAACACCTTTAAAACAACTGAGATCTAAGCAATTAGTAGACAAGAGTCTCTCTCTACGTATATTTAAAATCTTAAATATAAAAAACAAACAAGGGAAATAACTCTAATAAGATCAGGTCATCAAAATGTTTGGACACTATAGAAAATACAATATTGGAGTGGGTCTCATCTTTAAAGTCAACTGGACATGCTATTAGAACTCCTCAACAAGAATATTCTACTCAGTTAGTAACACTAAGAGTGATCAATATATAACTTTATCCTCTCTCCTATAAAACTTATTTATTATTTATAACATATTTAGAACCACCACTCTGTATCTTCAATTCAAATCTCAATAGTCTCAACCTTCGGAAGTCTATAAATAAGTTACCAGTAATAAATTTGTCACTTCAATCAAACTTTCTTTATTCCCATTAAATCAGAGATGTGCCAAGGAAAGACATTATTGTTAATATGAGGACAATGGCACCTCAAAAATAGTAGTGTTATACTAAATACCTTAAGGTTTTGAATTACTTCTCTTTGTGTTCTGGGTTCAATTTCATCTTTCAACCTTCTGACATCAATGAAATAAGCAGCTGTTGATTCAATTCAATATATATTCACTCCTTCAAAATCGGTGGTCTTGTGTCAAGGTTAGAACTCATCATCATTATTGTAATTATTGTCTTTCTTCTTTTCCTCCAAACATGACTATAGTAAAAATAGGCTGTGTAAATGCATATGGCCAGGAGGAAGCATAGAAGCAGGAGCACCTGCTTCAATGATCCCCTGCCTATGACCAAAATTCTCAAAAGATATTCTGTCACCCTCCTTCCATATAGTTTACACTTCCTTCAGTCAGCTCAAATTGAGTGACATGATTCTGAGGTAAGCGCAATCTTCCTGGAACCAGATGGTAAGTCAATGGCTTAAGATATGGACAGCAATGAAGGCAACAGTTGTGCTTTCAGTCTATAGGCCATTTTTGCCTGACAGAATCTGGATAGCTAAATTTCTTGAGATATTCCTGGCAACATCTCACTCATAGTGATAGTGGGTGATTGGAGTGGCATTTTAGGTACATGCAAGGAATGTGTGGAGAAAAGGAAACAAAGAAGTTTCAGAAACCATGCAAACTTGCTCAAACGTTCCAGCTATCCAATAGTATTGCCTTGATTTCCTCAATAGGACAATGTGGACCTGGTCAAACTTCAGCAGATCAGAGTATAGTTAGAATTTTTGTAAGGATTACTCATAGGCTTAGTGTAAGTTGTCCATAGTGTCAAGTAGCTGACTGCACAGATAACACATTTATGATATTAAAGGAAGATCAATAGTCCGGACTCAGTAGGTTGAACTCTTGGCATTGAAAGATTTCAGGGACTAGATTAGAGAATTAACTAAATGAATATTGATAGGAGCTACCATCAGCAACAGGTGGTGGGTCTTGCTAAAGGGACAAATTAGAGCCACATCTATTAACTTTAGAAAAGAAGTAGTAACAGAGAAAAGCAGAGTAGAGGAGGGGCTAATCAATCAATTAGAAGAGGTACGGATGAAACATTGCTCATGCTAGGACGTGTGTTGAAACATAATGATGACAAGAAAATCCTTTGGGGAGTCTGGGTGACAGAAGCACAATGTGGCTACAAAGCCACATTTTGATCTCTGACAGACCACATTGGGTGCATACTATGAGTTCAAAGCTGATGTGTATGGCTTTTTAGTAGTACTTTGCTAAACTGTTTGCGATGATCAGCAGATGCAAGATGTCTATCCTTGGTGCTTACCATGATGGTCTGAGTGAGTCTTAACCAATGACAGATTGCTGCAAAAAGTCGATTTCAGCTGCTGTACAAGGAATAATTCACTTGGACTGGATGGTCTTCTCTAGAAAATTTATTATTCCTGTATTAGACTTGTTTACTACTGTCTTGGCAGCTGTCTACTGTAGCTAGCAGCAGACTTAAGTAGTTCCAGTTATGTGATCCAAGGAGTGGTGATATTACTGAGGAAGAGTCTGTGGGGACATGCTAGACTTCAACCCCATATGTTTACTAAACACAGGGTTGAATATTTAGCAAGGGTGTTTGCCAAGAGGTTGGTGCCAGTTGCCAATAGTGCTATCAAATGTGCAAATTTGTGTGATACCCAACAGATCTATCCTACTATGTGATGGTGGGGGTCTTGGAATGATATTACTGATGACAGCCTTTTACTAGGGCTGATACATTTTCTGGGCTACTATGACAACAATGGTGAATAGGTGTGGTCACAGTGTGTGCAACACTTCTTTTCACAATCCATTACTTAGATCGAGTGTTTGGCATCTGAAATATGGCCAGTACTCACTACACTTAGCTACAACGGGACAGTATAGTTGGTGAAAAGTTACCTTTACATTGTACAGTAGGTTAGTGGAAAATATGATCAATTATGCCCTGAGAACAAGCATCAACAAGGAGAGTTTGAGCAATTCCTTCTTGAGGACTTTCAGGTCAGGGATTATGGACAACTTCCAAAAGTCCTTGGTTTGGCAGTGCCACAGAGCGACTTTGCTTACACAAGGTTAGCTTTTCAGGTATGAATGTACCAGTAGGTGAACTTGTCTGAGATGTATGCAAGGTGACAAAACTGTCCTTCACTGCCACTTTGTATGTTTGTCTCAAACTGCTGCTTTCATTTCGGAAATGGATTTGGCTATTCATTTTGGGTCTTTACATTCTGAGTTCAAGCTCTGTTAAAGTCAACCCAGCCTTTCATCCTTCTGGGAATTGATAAAAATAAAGTAACAATTTAGTACTCGAGTCAATGTTATCAACTGTTCCCCTCCCACAACATTTCTGGCCTTGTGCCTGTGTTAGAAATTATTGTTAATGTAGATAAAAAACATAAGGCGTGGGGCAGATAAAATGCCTTATATCTCTTTGTGTTTGGGATTCAACTGCCTTTCATCTTTCCAGGCTTAATATAATACATGCCAGACATGTATTGTAATAATTTCTGTGGGTGATAAAATCAACTACACCCATTCCTCTCAGTTTTGGCCTTTTGGCAGAGTTAAAAACCATTGTTATTGTTGTTATAACTTCCTACTAACTTTCTTAAAAACTATCAGGATTTGTGCCTATGGAAGAATTAATATTTTTATGGTAATGGTAAAATGGCTAAATTCTTGGCTAATGGAATGCATATCCAGATTTCAATCCTTGTTTGGAATAACTGTGCTGATATTCTTTGAGAGTTGTGAATGTATCCCTTCCTTATTCCTCATAATGTGATTCATGTTGCATGAGCACTTTCTTGTCTTGCTTTTGCCACCTTGACATTTTCAACAGCATTACCATCAATATCACTACTATCATCACCATCATCATCATTGGTACTGATCTGTATAATGTGTATGTCAAATCTATTTGAAATTTCTGTATGCTTTCTGAAAAATAATGACTCTGGGTTAAAAAAAAGTCAACAAGAAACAAAAATGTTTATTTATCTTTCCACAAAATATAGAGCTGATTAGATTTTTCAGGTATTTTTGCAGACATTACTTCATTAGATCTTACATATATCTTCTCTTCGTTTCTTTTCATCTTATTTCTTCTTCCATCTCTTAGACGCGTTTGTTGTTGTTATTGTTGTTTTGGCTCCCATCCTCCTCAACCAACCCTCACCAATATCACTCCTCATTAGCTTCTCCACTTGACTATTTTATCAGGTTGCCATCCATCCTTACTAAAAGGCTATTCTTAGACTGATATATCCTCACTACACCTCTCATTCATTGCTTTTAATTCTATCTTGCAAGCTTCCTAACCATCAGCTCATTATTCTCATTGGCATAGCTTCACAGAAATATGTGTTTTCAGTAGCATTATAAGCTCTAAAATCGACTCTTTTGAGGTCAGAGTTTTCGAGTTTTCTTTTTCTGTTTTATATTTACTTTGGAGGAAAATAAATATGCAGAATAGAAATAAGCTGCAATTAGAATAAAAAGGCAACTTTTAACAGTAGAATATGTTTGACCTTGAATTCCTCTTAGTGAGGATAGATTGAGGCCAAATTTGTTTTCTAGTTTTCAAAGATAGAGGTTGCATGTATGTGTGTATAAATGCAGGTGTGTGTGTGTGTGTGTGTGTGTGTGTGTGTGTGTGTGTGTGTGTGTGTGTGTGTGTGTGTGTGTGTGTG
>JAOPUL010000001.1:134533715-134546824 GCA_027564515.1 Octopus rubescens | reverse complement strand
ATTATTATTATTATTATTATTATTATTATTATTATTATTATTATTATTATTATTATTATTATCATCATCATTATTAATATTATTATTACTATTATTATTATTATTATTAAGACGGTGAGCTAACAAAATTGTTAGCACACCGAATTCGCTGGCCTTGTGCCATGATTTAAAAAAATGATTATCATAAAGGCGGCGAGCTGGCACAATCGTTACCGCACCGGGCAAAATGCTTATCGGCATTTCGTCCGTCTTTACGTTCTGTGTTTAAATTTCGCCGAGATCGATTTTGCCTTTCAACCTGTCGGGATCGATAACGTAAGTACCAGTTGAACCCCTAGGGTTGGTGTAATAGACTACCCCACTCACCAAACGTTCATGATTTGTTCCCATCGTTGAAATTATGGTTATTTTTGCTGTTGATTTTTTTATTATTTCTTATTAATTTTATTTATTACTATTATTGTTGTTGTTATTATTGAGTATTAATCTGTCAAGAGACTTTTATTGAGTGCATACCTCACAGCTCCGAATTGTTTTTTAAAAACTTTACCGTCAATGTGGATTAAAGTCATTTCAGTCATTGGGATTCATATAAAATGCAGGTCATTCTGAACAAGTTGGAGTTTTATTTCTTATCAACATAAACGAAGGAGGGTTATCTTTTTTTATATTTTGTGTTTCTCTCTGGAGATTTGTAATTGAACGACTACAACGCTGGCAAATTGATACATTTCAATAACACACAAAACAATCAAAATGAAGATATTTTCAACGAAATAAAGGTAAAGAGCTTTTGCATTTGCAAAGCAAAAAACGCATATAAAATATTGACATGGTGCAATAAAAAAGACAGTAACTTTATTAGCGATGACAACATCCCCCACACACACACACACACACGCACGCACAAGATTCGTTAATGTGAAATAGTAGAGAGAACACAGTGTGGCAGATGTGTGTGACCAACAAGATGCTATTTTTTTTTCATCACACTATTAGTGAGCGAATAAAGAAATGCACTCCCTAGGGAAATATAAGCTTTTTTCCCCAAGGAAGCAAGAATTACAAGTACTGGCCGGTGTATGCAGGCACATTACACCAATTAACCGAGATAAAGTTTATGTCATTTTCAAGAATGACGATGAAGCAATCCTATAATCCAAGTAAGTGTAACACAGATACATAAGCTGCAGTACCTACGTCAACAAAACATCAGGTGCATGGCTAAAGAAATTCGTAACGAAGTTGGTATCCCCTGGGTCGTATTCAACTTCGAGGTACATTATGGGCAATTACTGAGTAATGTGGTCACTTATTATTGTTCAGTAGTTTTATTTTTGTCACGTGCTTTCACTGCACTACCGTGCGCAGCTCTGTACGCCTTGGGTATGTGCTGTGGTTAATTTTGGTGTTATTTTCACTGTATTGATTGTGCCTTACGTAGGATGTGTGCAGTGCCTAGTAGTGCTATTTTCTGTATGTTATACATATTTGTAAGTCCTGGTGTTTTGGCTATGTATTTGTTTGTATGTATTTTGATCATACCTAATGCACCTATTATTATACGGATTGTTTCTGTCTTTAGGCTCAACATTCGGGTTATCTCTATTTCCAGATCATTGTATTTTGAAAGTCTTTCCGTTTCTTTTAGAGACACATTGTCATCTGTTGGGATTGATACTTCAATGAGAAGGTATTTTTTCTTGATGATCTCTCACATCTATATATGGTCTATTAGCTTTGATCTCCCTATCTGTGTGTATTGGTATATCCCAGAGTACTGTTGCTTTGTAATTTTCTGAGACCTTTTCTGGGATATGCCTATACCATCTTTCTTCTGTTGTCATTCCATAGTGTTGGTATAGCTTCCAGTGTACATTAGTCCCAACTTTGTCATGTCTGTGGATATATTCCTTCTTAGCCAGCACTGGGCAGCCAGAGACGATATGATTTATTGTTTCTTCCCCATCACCACATATTCTTCAGTTACTTATAGTATTTTACTTCATTATATGCTTCTGGTAGTTTCTGGTGGGGAGGCTTTGATCTTGGGTTGCAATTGAAAATCCTTCAGTCTCTGCTTTGAGTCTTGAGCTTCCCAACCATTTTGGGGATTTTATTTTATCTATCTCTTTTCTGATTAGCTTATCCCAGTATTTGCCATGTAATGGTTTTTCATGCCATCGTTTTATCATAGTCTTTTGTTGCTCCAGTTTTAATTTACATTTTAGTTTCTTTACAGCTTTTGTTGTTTGTTGTTGTTCTCCTTCATAGTTGTCAGGTATTATTATTTCTTTTTTGTATTTTTCTGCTTCCTTCAAGACAGAAAACAGTTTTTTGTTTTGCTCATGTTTTGTGGCTATTTGTACCAGTTTTCCTTGGTTCTCAGTTAGGTATTTCTGTAATCCTATGGTGGTTCTTTTTATAGTATATTATTATTATTATTATCATTATCATTATCCTTATCCTTATTATTATATAAGTTGGCAAGCTGGCAGAACAAGAGTGTTAGGAAAAATACCTCATGTCTCAACTCATTTCATTCCGCGTTCAAATCCTGCCAAGGTTAGCTTTGCCTTTCATCCTTTCAAGGTTGATAAATAAAGTACAAGTCAAGTACTGGGGTCAATGTAATTAACTGACACCTTCCCTCAAAATGACTAGCCTTCTGCCTAAATTAAAAATGACACACACACATACACATATATGTGTAGATAGAGAGATACTTATTGTGACCCAAGAAAATATACACAAACACACACACAAATATTCACAGTGAAAAGTTCTACTTTAAACTCTGTAAGTGTTTATATAATGACACATTCACAAACACTTGCATGCACACACACTCACACATTATATATAATATATCTTTTACCTTTTACTTCTTTCTGTCATTAGACTGCAGCCATATTGAAGCACTGCCTTGAAGAATTTTAGTACTTATTTTTTAAAGCTGGGTCCTTATTCTATTAGTCTCTCTTGCCGAAGCGCTAAGTTATGGGGACATAAACTCATCAGCACTGGTTGTCAAGTGGTGGGGGGGGGGACAACACAGACAGAAAGACACACACACACACACACACACACACACACAGATATATATATATTATGTATGTGTGTGTGTGTGTGTATATATATACATGATGAGTTTCTTTCAGTTTCTGTTACCAAATCCACTCACATGGATTTGGTCAGCCTGTCACTATAGTAGAAGACACTTGCCCAAGGTACCACACAGTGGGATTGAACCATGAACCATATGGTTGGGAAGCAAACTTCTTACCACACAGTCACGCCTGCACCTATATAATATGTATCTATGCGTATGATTATAGGTTTTCAAATTGTTAACTACTTTGATCTTAGTTAAAATGCCAAGAGACAGTCTTTTGGCTAAGACAAACGTGTAGTTTGTGTAGTTTTTAAATTCTCAAAATTTATCCTGATTCCTATAAGAATGAAATTACAGACCATATCCCGAAAATAAATGGGTCATACTTCACAATTCCCATAAGCACAAAATCACGTAACCTGAGGTGACTGTAACATGTGTGTGTGTGTGTGTGTGTGTGTGTGTGTGTGTGTGTGTGTGTGTGTGTGTGTGTGTGTATGATGTAAATGTGAGGTCTGAAAACAATTGATGTATATGCCAATGAAAATGTAGTGTTTATGGGAATTGTATGAAAGAAGTTAATAATCCAGTTAATTTATGCTATGCTAGTGATTAATTAATCATGTCAAATGTACAGATATATAATGTTAGATAAACTTATTCTAATACTTCTCATAATGTAACAATGCATAATTCCCCCCCTCCCCACTGTATATATGTTAATCCATAGTTCAGCAATTAATATAGTGTTAATCTTCAGCAAGAGAAACTAATCTGATTCTGTAGTGAACCTAGTTTGAGTTATACTTAGCTGACCTATATTGTATCAATCCATTAGGTCAAGTGTTGCATCTTCCCTCCTAAGTGAAAATATGTATGTTCCCTTCCATTCATTTCCCCTCCACCACCATCAGCTCTCTTATTTCATTCAAAAAGAATTGCATATGTGTATGAATGTTAAGTGTGTGTGTGTGTGTCTGTCTATATACGTGTGTGTGTGTGTGTGTGTGTGTGTGTGTGTGTGTGTGTGTGTGTGTGTGTATACAATGTGTGCATGTTTGTAAACACACTCATATACATGTGCACAAGTTGTTTAGTCAGTAATCATTTATGTAATGAATATACAAGGAATATAGCATTGTAAAATGCTAAATATTAATTGGCTGAAGATTTATTCCCACTATTTTAAGCTGTCTTTAAATATGTTTACAGTCTGTTGATATTAATTACTTCAGAAAGAGGCTTCCATATTGAAGCAAAGAGTAGACCAAAAACAGGTCAAAACAATGTTATGTTCTAGACAAGTTCTCTGTCTGTCTGTCTGTCTGTCTGTCTCTCTCTCTCTCTCCTTTTCTCTCTCTCTCTCTTTCTCTCTCTCTCTCCTTCTCTCTTTTTGTTCAAGTAAATCAGTGTAACCACAAATTGTTATTCTGATATTGTGACATACATCTTTCTAAATTGCTTACCATTAGTGAAAGACAATCATTATTTAACAGTAAAAGCAAGTGATATGTAATAAGTTGCTATTTGAAATGAGTAACTATTTAAAATAAAAATATCCATATGACTGTAAATACCTCCTACATAATATAAAGCCCAACTAAAATCATTATAATTGAGATGACAAAAGATGTTGATACTAATAAAAAAATAACCATTTACACTATCATCAACATCTTTGAATGATTATAATCATCATTTTGATCATCATCATCATCATCATCATCAAACGTCTGTTTTCCATGCTGGCATGGGTTGGACAATAGTAATTGTTGCAGTTGTATTTAGGAAGGTAAAAATTCACTCATATAGCTAAAATGTTTTTTTTTGAAAAGCTTTATTTGATTTTGGAAGATTAGAATAAGCAGTTTGTAGTGATAGAAAAAGGTTAAAATTTATAATACCTAAGGACAAGTAGACTGGCAGAATCTTTAGAGTGCTATACATTATGTTTTGTAATATTTACTTGCATAAGGCAGTGAGCTGGCAGAATTGTTACCGCACCAGGAAAAATGCTTAGTAGCGTTTCTTCTGACATTACATTCTGAGTTCAAATGCCGCCAGTGTCAATAAAATAAGTATCAGTTGAGCACTGGGGTCAATGTAATCGACTTATCCCCTCCCCCGAACTTGTAGGCCTTGTGCCAGAATTTGAAACCAATATTTATTACATAAGGCGTTGAGCTTGCAGAATCGTTACCACACCAGGCAAAATGCTTAGTGGCATTTCTTCTGACTTTATGTTCTGAGTTCAAATGCGGCCGGGGTCGACTTTGCCTGTTATCATTTTGGAGTTTATAAAATAACTACCAGTTGAGCACTGGGGTTGATGTAATCGACTTACCCCCTCCCTCAAAACTGCTAGTTTTGTGCCAAAATTTGAAATTCTACTACAAATTCTTAAATTTGATGAAGTAAGTATTAATCAAGTTCTGGGGTTGATTTAAGTGACTACCCTAACCGAAAAATGTGTCCTTGTGCCAGTATAAAAAAAGAGAATTCATTATTTTTTACATCTGCTACATTCTGTAAAACTTCTGTTTATTTGATCAGAAAGTTTGTTTAGAATACATAGAGAAACTTAATATTTCTTTAGAATTCTTCTTTCTACTTGTTTCAGTCATTTGACTGCGGCCATGCTGGGGCACTGTCATGAAGGGTTTTAGTCGGACAAATCGACCCCAGGATTTACTTTTTTAAAGCCTAGTACTTATTCTATCAGTCTCTTTTGCCGAAGCTCTAAGTTATGAGGAAGTAAACACACCAACACCAGTTGTCAAGCGGTGGTGGGGGACAAACAAAGATACAAAGACACACACACACAATTATATATATATATATATATATATATATGTATATTGGGCTTCTGTCAGTTTCCGTCTACCAAATCCACTCACAAAGCTTTGGTCAGTCTGAGGTTATGGTAGAAGGCACTTGCCCAAGGTGCCATGCAGTGGGACTAAACTCGGAACCATGTTGTTGGGAAGCAAACTTCTTATCACACAGCCATGCCTGTGCCTATATATTAATCATAAGGATTTCTTATTAAGGCACAGAGCCACAAATTTATTACAAAATGGAAGGAGAATATGTGACAGTCAAACCATTCTCAAGAGCATAGGCCACTTCTCAGTTCAACCATAACCAGCTCACCAGACTTGTTTGTCAGGGATAACATTGAACAGTCAAATATTTCAACTCCAATCATGTTTCAGAATGATAAAATAGAATAACATTTACACAGCATCAACTCCACTTCAGTTCTTAAATAACATTAACAACATATCAAAGCTTTTCGCACTCTAGGTAATTGTGCTTCCATATTCATTTCTCCTAAGACAAATCCCATCAGTGCAGAATACAAAATATTCATCTTTCTTAATGATATTCAATGTGTTCTTTCTTTCTCCATTCCATTGCATCCCTTAATATTCCTAATACCCTGATCTCTTTTTCTTTTTCCCTAACTCAAACCCCACTTCTTTTACACCTGTTAGATCCTTTTATCCATAATCATTACTACCACTAGCAGCACATTTAGTAATTGAAATTGAATTGGCAGAACAATTACCAATTATATACAGATTACTCTAGGTAACAAACATTGTTCATGTCTGACCATAGCATAAATTGAAATATAACTAATCTTAATCTTATTAGTATATTCAACTATATTTTTCAATCTTCCAAGCTTCTGAAAAGTATTCCAAAATAGTTTATTCAAACATATGACATAATTCTACAATAATGTCAGCTGATAATTTGTTTCTCAAATTTTATGTCTACAAATTTAATCATGCAATATTTTTGTAGCATGTGTTTCAAACGAACCATTGATTGACCCATGTAACTACTCTGTTGTGTCCAATGATGCTATTGTTTATAAATATATATATATGTAAAAAAAGAATGGGGTATCTTGTCATGTGTTCCAGCCATTCTATTCTATAAGGAAGTTGAACTAGCACCCCCAAGTTTTGGACATCATTAACTAAACCAAATGGTATGATAATTGTTCCTCCTTAAAAAATACAATTAGTATTTATTTGTATGAAGGTTTGAAACTGAACTTATGGACCTAGTGCTATTGACTTACTAACCAGCATCAATATTATTAATCTCAACTTAAACCATTAATTATATCTGGAGAAATGGCAGACTATCTGACCAAATAGTTTAGTGTTTAGGTCCATCTCTGTGTTCAAGTCCCTTTAAGATCAACTCTGCCTCTCGAGTCTATAAAATAAGTACCAGTCATGTACTCAGGTTCAACTGACTATTCACTTCTCTTTCAAATGTGTGATCTTGTGTCAATCTAAAAAGTTCTTGTTAATTTCCGATGAGAAATTTGAAGTGTGAGCATTAAGTCTGAGAAGATATGCAAAAAATACACACGTTTTAGATAGCATTCAAGAAAAATGCCATTCATTTAGAGAAGTTCTTCTCCACCAATACCTTAACCCTTTAACATTCAAATTACTCTGTCAAATGTAATAATGCATATCAGGATTTCAAGGATGTGATTATTTATAGAATGACACTGTAGGGTAGATGTGAGAGGCCAGATCTGTCTGGTTTGAACATAAAACAGTTAGAATATTTGGACTAGATATAGCTGGTTTAAATGTTAGAGGGTTAAATATGGGAGCACTATTGTTACCACTACTACAGTATCCTCTGCTCCTCTTAATTTTCCATATTTATGACATTACCATTTAGACTTATCTGATCCGCTTGATATTTTCACTGGGGCATAACTTCCCAGATTCTACACTAAATTTCTCACCAAAACTATTTGAACCCTTTTGGAACTCCTTTGATCAAGTGTCTCTTCTCTCTTTCAACCTGTTGCAATTCAGTCTAAAAAGATGGGGTTGTTATGGCTGGGAATGCTTTTGATAATAAGTTTGCTCAATTTCTTCAGCTGCTTTATTTCTCAAATGCTCCCTTTCAGAATACCATAGGGCCTGATAACATTGTGGCTGTTTATTATCAAATGTTGTTACCTTAGAAATTAGACCCTAATCTCACTATGCTTTTCAAACTCTCTTTATTTTATCCTGAAAGTTATTAAGTCAAAATCCCTTCTGACTCTGTCTAACTCGATATTTTTTCTTCTCAAAACCTGTTAGTTATGCTACAGCTTCTACTGCAGCTGCTGTTGGTTGTGCAATTGCATCAAAATAGTATATGTTGTATTTAGATAAATATTGTGACTGGGATTGAAGACATTATAAAGAAACAATCTATGAATATAAATTCATTATCCAGTCAGGATATTCTATATTTCTTATGTACAAGTCACTGATTTTTTTTTTTTTGTTGATTTAAAAATTTTTTTAAATCCCTCTTAATTACTGTACATAAATCTATTTTATCTCTTGTTCTCTTTTGGGTATATTTCTCTTATCTGTTTACTTGTTCCTTTTCATATATATTCTTACCATTTAGAAACAATTGTTTTACCTTGTTTATCATGCTACACAAAGTTTCCTATTGATAATAGTAAGTTATTTCAACACCATACAAATTTCAGTACCAGTGCCTCATATGTACACTACTAATGGCCAGAATTAAAACTAAATGAAATAAGCTCTAACTTCTGTCTCCAAAATGTATGGGACCCTTTCCTTTAAATTTACTGTTTGAGAAACTTCTTTGTTTGAACAATATAGATTTTTATAGAATTCTTTTATTCTTTCTAATATTTGCATATCTTCTGTAAGTTGTTTTCAATTTGGTAAATTGAATCACACCATGAGCAGTAATTTGCCCATGTGTCTAAAAAGAAAGCTCTTCAACCAGTGTGTGCTGCCTACCATTACGTATGCTTCAGAAACATGGGGTATCAACAAGAGCATTGGAAATAAATTAAGATCAATACAAAGAGCCATGGAAAGGAGAATGCTGAAGATTAACAAAATGGATAAGTGGAGAAACAACAAGATAGGAGTGGCAACAGGTTTAACAGATATTATGGTCTTTCGTGGGGTGTGTATTTAGAAGAAAGGATAATAGATGGAATAGTAAATTGACAGAGTTGGACATCTTGTATTCAGTGTTTGAGCTCAGATGAACTCGGGTCAATTCGTAGAATCCACCTCATTCCTTCCCATGGCAGCTTAGTGAGAAGGATCTTCACAAACTATGTACATGGCCCAGTCGATGATGGAGTTGCCTTCGATCTTTCGGTATTGGGTGAGACCAGGGACGAGAGGCTGGTTTGTGAGGCCCACCAGGTATCAGTCGAGAGCCTGTTTGAAGATGTCTGTATGGCAAGATGTCATGTTTCTAAGACTTATTGGGAGGGAGTTGAACATTTTAGGCTCTCTTATGGCAAAAGAGTTTCTTCTAGAATTCTGAATAGCTGCTGGAGTGTGGTTAGAAACAGCAAATATATTGCAATGTCACCCTCTTCATACATTTCTTTGAAATGTGATCGGGTTTGAGAGATTCGGGATTTGTCCCTCAAGGGTGCGCCAATATATTTATATATATATATATATATAAATAATAGGATAAAAAGCAACAACAACAACAGTCAGTCAAGAGGACACACATGTAGATGTATTCCTTTCATGCTCGGATGGAAAAAAGAAGAAAGAAGAAAGAAAAAAGGGTATATCTTACGTTTCGGGCATTGCCCTTCGTCGGAAAAAGGAGAGGGAGAAGGAGAAGTCCGGTGGAAAGGAGACGGTTAGGAAAGCACGTGTATTTTACATGATGTATATATATATATATATATATATATATATATATATATATGCAGAGTTTATCCGTGGATAATCTTTTACTTACAACTATATTTTTATACGCCGGCCAGGGAAAAATATTGTACATTTACATACGTATTCTCTTAACTACATGTCGGGGTCGATAAGACAAACACCACTTGAACACTTGGATGATCTAATCGACTAGCGCTTTCCCCCAAATTCCAGGCCTTGTGTCTACAGCAGAAAGTATTATTACAAAGATGGTAGGGTGAGCTGGAGTAAATATAGTATATTATAATAGCTTCATCTCTCTAAGTTGTGATTAAAATATCCTGTTGAGTTCGGGTCTAATATTGAGGATAGAAAAGAAATCGGGGGGGGGGGTCAATTATATCAACTATATATTAGTTTCAAAGCTTGACACAAGGCCAGCAAGTTTAGGGGAAGGATTAGTCGTTTACATCGACCTAAGTGTTCAACTGGTACTTATGACCCCGAAAGGATGAAAGGCAAAGTCGAACTCGGCGGAATTTAAACTCAGAATGTAAAGACGGACGAAATGCCGCTAAGCAATTTGCCTAGCGTGCTAACGATTCTGTCATCAGTAATATATTGGTAACTATTTAATCATATTTATTCATACCCTATGGAATTTGAGAAATCATCACTAATCATTGCAAAATAAAATTTAGTTTGAGCAATACTCAGCGAAATTGATCATTAGCTCATATGGCATTTCAAATCCTCCGGCGCTAAACCTTATTTCGTTTCTCCCTCCCCCAAATAACCTTCTAATATACAGTTAACTATTCCTCTTTAAAAATAATTCGTGAAAAAGTGTTATTAGTAATCAATGAAGCTTCAACAAAAGAATCGTAAAAAATGTATTGTGTAACTAATTAAGTTGTACCTAAACGACATATCAGTGTGTATATTTTTAAGTAAAACATACCATCCAGCTGGTCATGTTCCAAATTAACATCTAAGCTTTTAAAATAGCGATAACAGTTGTTTTAAAATAGCGGCTGGCATCTATACTTGTTTTGTGACGTCATGTAACTAAACATATCTGAAGAGAGGACGTCCCTCAGCATTTGCGAAGAAAAAATAACCCGAGATACTTTCAGTTTCACGTATCATGTTACTAACAGCATGCGATGTCAAACCATTAGTTTCTTTACGCAAAGTTAGTCTACAACCCTATAGAAATAGAATATAGATTATATCGATTACTATTTCTGTTAGATACAAATACCTGCTACACACCTATAATAATTTCTAAAATTCGCAACGGGCCTTGTCGTTCAGGTGTTTGACTGCTAAGGTGAAAAGCCATTTTGTATTGTGTTACTAACGGTACATTGCATCCCCCGGCAAAAATACATACCTAACTGTTATCTGTTCTTCATCTTCTTTAGCTTCATGCCAGCCTTGATCGAATAGAGCCATGAGCATTATCGTTTCAGCCATGACTATCCAGTTTATTTTCAGACATAGTGTATCCAACACTGCATATATTCGATGTGTTCTTCCCTCCTTTTAAACAGCAGGATGCAGTCTGAGAGAGATTTGGTTACTATCTCTAGTAGATCGGCGACTGCGCAGAACACATTACAGTTGTAAATTCAAGTGAAACTGAATACATGGCGACTGATTTGTTTGCACGCAAGAACATGCTTAATTTCGCCTAAGAGATAATAAAGATGAAATTGATACAACTAATAGTATTGTTAACTTGCTGACGATGGCTATTGAGAGCAAGAACTAAGCTTCTGGCGAAGCAAGACGACAACACTTTTTAGAATTTATTTTTGCTGTTAATACACTTAAAAAATTGCATGGGTAATACATTTTCCATCTCTAAAATGTGAGACTTTTGTATTAAATCAAAATAAACCAAAACAACACAAACAACAACAATCCTATTTTATAACTAGTTTAGCATAATCGGTAGAGTGACGGGCAAAATAAATTGAGTTATTTAGTTACTTGTATTTATCTTCTGATTTCGAATCTCGTCAAGGTAATGTTTCCTATCATCATTGCGGTGTCAATAAAATAAATACTATTCAATAACTAAGACCGAAATTTACTGGCTATTGTATTCCCCACAATACTGGCTTGTTGCAATAGCTATTTTACGGTAGTGGAGTCTTGAGTACATGTTTGTGGGTTATTCATTTTTCCTGAAGATTTAGAGTAGAATCTCCGTACATTATTACTAATTTTCTCAGATGTTGTTGCTATGTTGTTAACGTTTGCCTTATACTTATTTTATAATGACATTTAACTGGCCGATTCCGCGGCATAGGTTCTTTATGCATTCCTCTAGAATCGTTATCCACCTTGACTATTTAAGATGGATTGTTTCATTGCTGCGCAATCTGTAGATATCTTCCAGGTGCTCCTTCAGAGTAACAACAGCCTTGTACAAGCAGGTATTGTTATTCCAATACGTGTTATCCATTTTTTAAAATACATTCCCCAATGCTATCGACAAAAGCTTTTACCATCAAAATGGCTTCTTTCTTCACTTTCATCAAGAAAGCTCTGTTGCTGAATGACAGCCTTGAAAAGCTGGAAAAATTGTTTTCAAACTGTGGTAGTAAAATGTTACTTTTTTGGGCTGTGTATATTCAATAGGCGTCTCTGTCGGTTCAGTATACGGGCAAAGCTGTGTGACGTATATATATATATATATATATATATTTAAAAATATGTACACATATATACATATGTAGTATATATGCACACTTTTAACGTTTAATTATAATATTACATCAGATGTTTATTATATCTCTATATTATAATGATCCGTTCGTTGATAAAATGAGAAAAAACATTCATTAATTTTGAGTCCATCAAGCACTATAAAAATGCAAATTCTCCCTACAGCAATCACTATTTTACTCTGCTACTTGAAATTAACATTTGATACGGTACATTTGTATCGTAACTACTTCAATCGTTACTGAATTAGTGTTGTATGCACTTTAAATTTTAGCAAAATGATATAAATGAATGAATAATTGTATGAACAAGAAATGTAGAAAGCTTACGTTGCAATGAAATGAAGAAAATGTTACAGATTTTCGAAGGAGAGAGTGAATGAGAGAGAGAGAAGGAGAGAAAGTGAGAGAGGGAGAGGAGTTATCAAAATAGAGAGTTAGAGTTTAATATGAGCAAAACACTGTTATTAAGGAGAAATTATATAACATTTTCAAGTTAGTTTTATTAAAGCCACGGTGTTAATTTACCTTTGCAACATGTAGCCATAA